>VDFB02272764.1:0-53657 GCA_007258455.2 Sequoia sempervirens
ACTAGATGATGTAGAGACATTGTCAATGTGATCAGTGATAGATGGCTCTTGATCATTGTTTTCAACTTTTGAGGTTGAGACCTTATCATTATTGCCATTGGGAGTTAGCCCTTGAATGCTAATAGTTATTTCTCCTTGATCAATAAGGTCTTGGATGATATTTTTGAGTGTAGCACATCTATTCTTTGTGTGACCCTTGATTTTGTGGAACTCACATTGTTCATACTTGTTATACCAAAGGAGTTTAAATTTCAGTTCACCATAAATTAGATCTTCGTTGATCTTGATAAGTTCCTGTTATACTAGTTCATGCATGATTACCTCTAAAGTTTCCCCCAAATGGGTGAATTTTCTTCCTAGTTGGTAATCTTTCCTCTGTGGCTTTTCTTGATTTGTTTGCTCTTGATTTTTCAGAACTCCTTGATATAGAAATTGAGGTACATTTTAATATTGCATTTGAGTTACACCTTGGTTTTGCAGAACTTCTTGATACTGTGGATATTGGAAGTGTTGTTGATGTGGATATTGAGGTGTTTGTGCAATAATGTCCATTTGTTGTGGATATGTAATGTTTTGAATTTGCACATGGCATTGGCAATATGTTGAATTTTGATTTTGTTTAATTTCCTCAAGATCTCTCTCAATTTTATCTAGGGCAATTTGATGTTCTAGATTTATTCCTTGAAGGTAATTTTGAAATCCCTATTGTTGTTGTCCTATTTGATGTTGTGACCCTTGATAAGAGTAATTTGTGTAATAGATCAACATGTTTTGGGGACATTATGGTGCTCAATACCCTATCATAAGGTCACTCTATTTATATTTCCAAGAGGATCATACCTATTGCCATGCGAGAGGTAGTAATACATGTCTTCTGACTGCTATGTTTGCTTTTTCTTCCTCTTCATTTAAGATGATTGATGTGGTGAGAAATTGACAGGGTGTTTGATTTTTCTCAAATATAAAGGTTCTCGAACTGCTTATGATTTTGGTTTGTGCACCTTCAATGTGTGTGAGAGTAGGTTGAATAATTGGTGCTATAAGGCCTAGTTGTTGAACTAGAGTTGTTGGTTGCCAGATGGTCATAAGGTGTAAATGGTGTTGTGAGGTGGTTTGCTATGAAACTCAAAAACCCTAAGGCTTGAGTGTTGCTTTGGAATGTGGCTATTTTTTGGAAATCAAAATGTTGAAGAAACGAGGGTCAATATTCCACTTCCTTGTCTAGAAGATATGTTGTGGGAAAGATACTTGAACTATCTGTGAGTTCCAAGTAATTGTTGATATCATAGAATTTTTGAGTGAAGGAATAATCCTAGTGTTTTGTTTGATTTTGATTTCAAATAAGTAGTAGGGGAATAATGGATGAAATATTTTGTGACCAATCTAATTTTCCAAATGTTTTGTTTGAACAATGACCTTATAAACAACTTCAGTTTGTTTTCCCTAGGTGTTAGCAAAGAGACTGTAAGTTGGAACAGTAGTTTGTAACCTCTATGTGTTTATTTCCTCTATGTTCTTGAGTATGGAAAATGATAGAACAACACCAGACTGACTCAAAAGCATGTATTTTATGTGACTTGAACGTCTATAGCTCAAGTTGTGAAATCACAACACCCAAGCCATAGTTTACCAAATGTTTACTTTGTTCAATGTAACCTAAAATAAAAGCCGAAATGTTAAGAAACCTGTAAGGATAAATCCTTTCAGGGAGTGCAAAACATAAGGCTTATTTCACAAGTATACACTGAATCAAAGGGTTTTTTATTTGACCATCTTGTTCAGTGTTTGTTTTGATGTGTTCTTTCTCTTTAAATTTGTGTGAACCAAGATCCTAATACTTGCAATAATATTCCATCCTAGAACCTAGAACCTTTTGACGTAGTCATGTACTTCTCTTTCCATTGTAGGACAATACTATTCCATCCTCAACAATTTCTTGGCCACAGTCATTTTGCTCGAGTGTGAACCACATAAGCCATTATGCACCTTAGTCAAGGCAGTCAATGCCTCCTCAACATTTAAGCAATGTAATAGGGTTCCTTTTATGCTCCTATGGTAAAGGGTATTTCGTAGGATGACAAACCAGGATACTTTCTTGACAAAGGTTCTTTTTAGGCTTGAGGGTAAGTCAGCAGGTTGACACCTATTCATAGGTAGGTATAAATGTCATGGTACCAGGGATCACTGGGACCAACAATTTCACACACAAATTTCGATTCTGGTATCTCAAATGTGAGCACGAGAAGCTACTCTACCAAGAATTCATGTTTCAGGACATTGCGAGGGATGTCTAGTAAGGATCCAATCATTGCCATGGCATCTGTTGCTCTGTTGTTTGCTCTAGGAATTTGCTCAAATGTGATATCAATGAATGATTCTTTGAGGCTCTCTACCAACTTTTTGTATGGATTTAGTTTATCATCCTTAGTATGGTATTCAACATTCACTTGATTTATTATCAGCTGGGAGTCTCTGTATACTTTGAGGGCCATGATGTGCCACTACACCGCTATCATGAGACCTATCGTTAAAGCCTTGTATTTTGCAATGTTATTAGTGTAGGGAAAAGCCAATTTGTAGGATCTACGTATATAGTGCCCCTATGGGGTGATGAAGAAGACACCAGCTCCTGATCCATGCTGCATGTAGGAACCATCAAAGTAGAGTTTCCAATGGTTGGTTATGCTAAGATTGAATATGGATTCATCTGGAAACTCTACTATGAGTGGATTCTCTTAATACATGGGTGCTTTTGCAAGCTAATCTACGATCACTTGGCCCTTGATTGCCTTTCATTCCACATACTCGATGGTGTATTCAGAGAGAATCATGACCCACTTGGCTATCCTTCCTGTAAGTATTTCCTTTGACAATAGGTATTTTAGGGGGTCAATTTTGGCGATGAGTTTGATTTTGTGTGCCAACATGTAGTGTTTGATTTTTTGTGAAGAAAACACTACTGCTAGACGAGATTTTTTGATGAACGAGTAGTTTAACTCATGCCCAACCATTGTGCGACTGATGTAATAGATGTCCCTCTTTGTCCCATTTTCATCGTGTTGAGCTAAAAGAGCACCGAGGGCTACTGTTGTTGCTGACACATAGAGGATTTGTGGCTTTCTTGGGATTGGTGGCACGAGGATCGGCAATGTGAGTAGATATTCTTTGATTTTATTGAAGGCTTCCTCACACTTGTCATCCCACTTGTACACTACTCCCTTGTGAAGTAGGTGAGAATATGGGTTTTTTTTATTTGCCAGTTGTGCTATGAATCTGTGGATGGACTAAAGCCTACCTTGGAGGCCTCTCAACTGTTTCAATTTTTTGGGTGCTTCCATCTCAAGGATTGCTTTTACCTTTGTAAGATCTATTTCAATACCCCTCATTGACACTATGTAGCCCAATAGCTTTCCTAATTGTATGCCAAAGACACACTTTTTTGGGTTTAAATGAACCTTGTATTCCTCCAGCTTGTCAAAAATAACACTCAAGGTTGTTATGTGATCCCTCCTCTTCCTAGATTTTGCTAGTATGTCATCAACATAATCTTCAACAGTCTTGTGGATCATGTCATGGAAGATTAATGTCATGGCTCTTTGGTAGGTGGCCCCAACATTCTTCAAGCCAAATGGCATCATGTTCCAGCAATAGGTCCCCCATGGGCAAGTGAAGGCCATTTTGTGTTGGTCTTCTTTGGAAATCATTATTTGGTTGTACCCAGAGAAACCGTCCATTAGAGAAAGCATTTCATGTCCTGCTGTCATGTATACTATCATGTCAATGTTAGGTAATGGGAAATCATCTTTCAGACATGCTTGTTTAGATCTCTGAAATCCATGCAGATTCAGATGCCCCCATCAGGTTTTGAAATAGGAACCAGATTTGACACCCATTCTGGATAGTCGATTGGCCGAATGAATCTTGCATCAAGTAGTTTCTTCAATTCCATCTTGACCAATAAAGCAATCTAAGGATGCATTTTCCTGAGTTTTTGTCTAACAGGATTTGCTTCAGAGTAGACTACTAAGTGATGAACCACAATCTCTGGATCAAGCCTAGGCATGTCTGCATTGCTCCATGCAAAGTTGATTTATCTCTCTCTTAAGAAGGCTGCTAGGATTTCTTGTTCTTATGATAGTAATGACCCTACATAAAATGTGATGTGCGGTGTCTCCTATGTTCCCAAATTAACTAGATTGCATTTTTTGACTAGGACTGCTAATTTTTCTTGGTGGACAGCTCTAAGAGGAAGATTGAATCCCCCATCCTCGAGCGCCTCAAAGATGTTTCACCATCAGATGCATCCTTTCTTTTTACTATTTTTGGGTTGAAGAGTGCCACAATGTGGTTTTCACTCAAGGACCTAGAGATTATTCTCAATTTTCACTTTTACAACTGAGGGATTCAATCGTTTCCCCATAGTATTCTTGTGTGTCCAACTTGATGATAAATCCTACTTTATGATCCCCACATGGAATATTATCCTGCAGTCCCATGAATTTTGGGAGTGCCTCATCATTTTCGAATGTGTCCAAAATTGGTGGTCCTCATTGGTCATAATTGATGTGTTGTGGGTAAACTAGACAAATTTCATGGTTTTGGTTTTCAGACTCATAGGATAGGGTGCTAATCATGAGTGGGGAGGTGTCTTCAAAAAGCGTTGGAAAATCGATAATGGGGTCCTCGTCACTACTACACACATCAGTTATATCGAAGGTGAAGTTGTCTATGACACGACCAGTGGACACGGGTAGGCGAAGGGTGGCTGCTGATTGTTGAGGAGGATTATTGACCTTTCTAATTGGGGAATTTCAGCCACGTATGGTTATACTCAAAGAGGTACATCCGAGGCCAAGATTTTTCAATTGCATCTCAGGAATAATAGGTATTAGAAGCCCATTGTCATTTTGGCCAAGCTTTTTGTTTCTATCATAACCCATGGTGAGCATCATTTGTAAACCCTTACTACTATCATCCATAGGTAGGTCAACTGAAGGTCTATTTTCCTGGTGTAGAAGGTGTGATGGGTCCTCTTCTATCACTTCTCGACCTAGGTCCCCCAACTTTTGAAGCTGGATGAACTTGTCGTGAAGGTTTGGGATGATGTTCCTACTGGTTGAGGCTATCCATGAGATGTAGGAGATTGTGGTAACTCTCCTACCATGAAGGAATTTTTCTTCATTTTATAATTTCTACATACATCATCTTGGATAATAACTTTGATTTCAAATGTATCAGGGATGGAGGGTGTCTCTATCTCAAAAGTGGAAGCTAATGTAGCTAGGTCTACATATGGAGTGGTGGGGCCTTCATCATTTTTTGGAACTTGGGGAATCTTGTAATATTTAGCCTCCGGGATTTTGCAATAGGCAAAGGGTTTAGGATCACCGTGGATGGTAACCTCTTGATTTTCATATGGGAATTTGATGCATTGGTGAAAGGTTGATGCCACCACTTGCATCCCATGGATCCCCGAACACCCCAGGAGAATGTTATAAGGCATATCAAGGTCTAGGACCTAGCATGTGGTGTCATAAATGGAGGGTCCTACTTGAACAAGAATCTAGATAGTGCCTAGATACATTCTTTCCTGATCATTGTAGGCTCTGATGGTGATGCCCTTACCTTTTTCGATGGCATCCTTTGATAATCCTAGATTCTTTATCAAATTTAGGGAACATATGTTAAGACCTACACCCCCATCCAAAGAGACTCTTTTGAATTTATTTTTGTGAACTAGGACTTTGAGATGGAGAGCACGATTGTGAGATGGTTGAGCAAGGAAGTCCTGATTAGAGAATGTGAGAAGGCTTGGAGTGGTGATATTTTTGACCATAGCTTGGAATTGGTTCGTATTTAGATCTAAGGAGATGGTGGATGAGGCTAATTCTTCTTCTAGGATTTTTACATGGGCAGGTGATATCTTCAACAACTCCATGATGGAGATTTGAGTGGGAGTTCTCTTTAGCTAGTCAGGGACAGTATAGCCATGTGGGATGGATCTTGGGTTTGAAGCAGGTGCCCTAGGTGGTTGTGAGGATCCAGCCACGGGGACCTTATCATCGTGTGTGGTGACTCCACAGTTCGCGTTGGCTCCCTTAATGTTAATGATGGGGGCATACTCCTCAAGTGTTGCCATAACATGCTCATATATGTGGTTCATGTCCTTGTATTTTCCTTTTCCTTTGTCATTGTTTCCCTTATTGTGATCAGGAATTGGATTTGTGTATATCTTTAGGTTTTGGTTTCCTGCTGGTTGCTCCACATTTATGATTTTTTGATCAATGAGGTCTTGGATTAGGTTTTTCAACCTCATGCAGCTGTTGGTGGTGTGCCCTTTGATTTTGTGAAAGTCACAAAGCTGGTTTTCATTGTACCAGGGTGGTTTCACTTCTGGTTCTTGGTAATTTTCATAGGTAGGAGCCTTAATGAGGTTTTCGTTTATCAATTTCTTCATGATGACCTCGAGTGGTTCTCCAAGGGTTGTGTACTTCCACTTGGTGGTATTTTTGTTTCATGGGGGTGGTCCCCCTTGATTATCTAGGTTATTAACTTGATTTCTATTTGGTTGGTGTTGTGATGTTGCATTGGTTTGGGTGTTGTTTCGATCATTGTTTTGTGGTTGTTGGTAGGTTTGATTGTTTTGCCTCAGAGCATTGATCACAACCTTAGCATCAACCACACCATCATTTGTAATATTTTTGTTCCTTTCCCATGTGCAAGGTTTCTCGTTATAGCTGTTGGATGGGCAATTGTTTTGTTGTTTTGGATACGTGGGTGTCCCTCCTTATGAAATAAGGGCTCGTTTGATGTTGAGTGCCGTAGGGATCAATTGATCGTATGTGGTGATCCCTTGCACCTTGAGATGGAATGCTAAGGCTCCGTCGAGGTTGGAGATGATTGTGCATTGTTGTTCTTCTGGCATGGCCCATTTGCTCCTATTGCCTTTGGATTGCCATCGTTGTAAGAAGGAAGCAAATGATTGGTTCTTTCCTTGTTTAAGAGTTGATAGTTCCTCAAGACTAACATCCATACCGATATTAAATGCATAATTTTTAATGAATGCATCCACACTCTCTTGGAACTTCTTGATGCTAGGATGAAGGTGAGAGAACCACTCCATGGAATGGCCAGCCAAACTTCTAGGAAATAGCCAGATTAGATAAGTATCATCATATGCGACTTCCATGCAATGAACTTGAAATTCCCTAATGTGATCTTCAAGGTTACCGTCCCACAGTATTCATCAAATTTTGGGATCTCAAATCCCTTTGGGAACAGTTTCATCACAGGGCTCCTATCAAATGGATAAGGACACAAGTTGCTAGGTGTTTTTGTGGTTCTCCCTGATTGAAAGTCAAGTACTTGTTGTGAGAGTAACTTGATCTATGTTGCTACATCATTTTGTGGATCAGGGGGTGGGATGAAGGTGTTTTTTGATGGTTCACCTGTTGGAGGGATAGGTGGATTGGTTGGTGTGTTGATGGATGGTGTTTGCATATTCTATTGCGCCAAATATTCTTGCACTTGTTGTTGTATCAACAACGCTTGTTGTTGATCATGTTGTTGTTGTGCTAATAGTTCTTGTTGTTGTTGTTGTACCAACAATGCTTGTTATTGGGCTGCTAATTGGGCTGCCTCTTGCTGCACTTGGTATTGTTTCAGCCCTTGCTGGTATGCTTGTTGTTGAGCTGCTTGTTGTTGTACAAGGTATTGTGCTTGTGCTTGTGCCTGTACCTATTGATCTTGGACTGGGCTCGAGCTTGGGCTTGTACCTGTGCTTGTGCTTGTGCTTGTGCTTGTGCTTGTGCTTGTGCTTGGGCTGCTTACTATTATTGTAATAGGGCTTGGGCTTGGGCTTGAGCAGCCTTCTACACTTCTTGTGCTTATTGTGCTGCTAGAGCGGCTTATGCTACTTGAGCTACTTGTGCTACTTATGCTACTTGAGTTGCTTGCATTGCTTGAGCGGCTTGCATGACTTGGGCGACTTGTGCAACTATTTGTGTTTGCACTTATTGAGCGGCTAGTTGTGTAGTTTGTTAGTTTTGGATTTGCTAAAGTGCCTTTTGATAGGAAACTTGTTGAGTAGCTTGCAATGCAATGCTATATTGGCTTGATACGTTTGTGTTTGGTGGTGGAGGAGGTGGCGGTGGCGGTAGCGGATTTGGTATAGTGTTTGTTGTTGTGGTGAGAGGTATCATTGTATTGATGATTGAGATTGTAGTAGTGGATGGTGTGATTGATACACTTGGTCCTTGAGAGAACGTTTTAAGATACATGGGGGATGGTTGATGATGTGATGATGGTGGTTTGCATTATCGGGATGGTTACCATATGTTGTTGTGATGTCAATGACAAAATATTTTGATTAGTGATCAACAGGTTGATTTGATTTTGTTGATTGATATTTGGTAAAGGGGGAAGCCCTAAACCGAGAGGTGATGTGGATATTGATGTCAAGGGGGGAAGTGGTGGAAAAGTGAGTGGCATACTCCCTTGGGGCAATGATGTCGATGTAGTTTCAACGATGCCCCCTGGTCCAAATATGTCTCCTTCTCCTTGCGAGGTTATGGGGAGAGGTATTGCGCAAAATGACAATGATGGATCATTAGGATCATGAAAGGTGAGGACATATGGATGTGATGGATTTTGTGGGATGGATTTCCCAAATATGGTGTTTGCGTCCAACTCTTGATTATTCACAAGGGGGTTTTTTTGCAATGCATTGAGAAATGCGCTCCCTTTTTTGATGATGGGTTGAGTTGGAGCAATGGATGATGTGATTTGGGGGATAGATTGAATGATGCTTTGGAATGGAGGTGTGGATGAGATTGGGGGTATGGATGAAATCAGAGGCATGACCCCTAAAGGTGTTTCCACAATGGTACTCACATCAATATTAGAAGGTAGTTTAGCCCCTTGCTTTGATAATTCAAGCATGTATAGTGAGGGATTGAGTCTCATCATGATGTTGAAGATTCTATGATTGTTTGGATTTTGAACCATCTCAGTGATCTCATCTTGTGTCATTCCAAAGGGATTGTTAGTGATATCCTCTACTTGAATCTCCTCTTGAGGATTTTGTGATGATGAAGGAAAGTTAGTTAGAGGATCGCTTGATCTAACCAGATTTATCTTAGAATTTGTTTGGCTTAGGTCACTTGAAGTGGATGTTTCTTTGTTGGCTTCCATGTTCCTCTTGTGTTGAGATTTAGTTTACACCATGTTGGGACTGTAAAAATATGATGGTTTTACATATGTTTTCACTCATAATATTCTATTTTGGTCATACCAAGTGCATATTCCACTCATTTTTTTCCATATTGCCCCATTGGACCCATTAAGTCTCGCATATTTTACATTCTGGTTCTATTGGTGTGAGAATACTTTTGTCTCCCTGAACCATTGTGCGTTTTTGCTAACATAAGTCTTTGTTGCCTATCGACAAGACTTATTATTTGTCATGGTGATTGGATTTGACTTATAGGCACCGTTTGGTAGGACTTTTCTGCAATCTCGGCGACAAAAGATGATGCACATTTTGGCAAGAGTTGCGGCATCGACATATGGTCATAGCGAGCTTTTTTGGTCATGCCAACAGGCGCATTATGGATTCTCTTCGGCCAGATTTGGTGGTATCGGCATCACGTCTTGGCGATTATCTTTTGTCTTGGTGACCGAGATGTGGAGACTTCTATCAGCGTGTGCTGTGGCTATCAGGGTGGTGTCCTACCGAGTATCGTTTGTCTCCCCGATTATGCATTGAAAGTCATATCGGCGTAAGTCTTGTCCTCAGTGGAAGCTCTCACCGAACTCATCATGTCTCACCGACTAGAGGAAAAAAATACATCATATCGACAAGAGTTGGGTGCCTTCGATGAGATGTCACGACGAAGTAAGTTTGTCTCACCGATGAAGCACAAACAGATTTTTCCAAATGGCTCGGTGGGAGAATTTTCTTTCGTTGTAAGGTCTTGGCGAGTGACCTTCGGTCTTGCTGACCTTACATGTGGATTTTTTTCATGTGGCTTTCGGTGTAGGTGTTGTTTTCTTTCGGCGATCAAAAGTTATCTCGGGGTGACTTTCGGTAAAGCAAGATGCACTCTACAAGAGGTCCCCCCGACATTGTTCTGTCTTGCCGATAGCTCGATGAGTATTCTCTTTGGTGAGAAAATCTAATGGTCTTGGCGAATAGGAATGACTATAAAGTCTTTCGGTGTAACAATGTAATCTACAAGAAGTCCCCCCAAGAGTGATAAGCTGCAGCGACATATATGGAGCGGATGGACTCGTCGGCAAGAAGAAACAAGAGTCACAGTGATTCGATGTGGTGGGAGACTTTCGGTATAACGAAATACTGTTGTGTGACATCTCACCGACGGGAGGAGGTTACAGCGATAGGTTTAACCACGGGGCCCTCGATGAAACAGAGTGTAATCTACAGGATATCTCCTCGACTCAGACATGTCAGGACAAACGCGAGCGTAGTGAACACAGGCATATAGCGATAAATGAGTGAATTTCCTTCGACATAGCTACTGTCTTGTCTTGGCGACTGTCTCACTGGTAAATGGATGAAATACAAATCTTGTGGTTGACGGGTTGATGCTTGGTGACCGTTGCAGGCCGACACAATTGGAGCCTGAATTTTGTGGGGGGCCGACATGATTTTTTTTATATGATTTATTTTTTCATACTAGTATATAAATTGGCATTTTTGTAATTGTAAAATCACCACCAGTTATTAGAATTCGATACATTGCAAGTAGATACAGTAGAAATAAAATCAGATCAGAGACTATTGTTGCATGATTTCAGAATGGAGGTATTTATGAAAATCAAGTGATGTTGCTGCATTTTTCTGGTGTCAATTGTCTGTTGAATTAAATAAAACACTGCTAAGTTGTCTCCAAGCTTGATGCTTTCTGGTTGTTTAAATTGACATAACAAGTTTATGTTTAGTTTATCAATGCACATTTGTTATATCTATGTGATTAATCAATTGGTTCTTTCAAGTAAAGACTAAATCCTTTTAGTTGATCACAGTAACAAGAGAGTTTCATTTGGATTATTGAAGTATAGCTTAGTAGTTACAATTTTGCATGTTTATACAAGTTGTAAACATAATCTATGCCAGATAATTTGTAATTTCTCTAGAAAGTGTTGCTCATCTTGATCTCATTTGACTCCGCATACCCAATAAAGCACTGGTCTCTACACTTCATCATTTTGAACTCATTCAATCTCTTCATATCTGTTAATTCAACATTTTAGGATTTAGATCAAAATATTGTTACTATTATCAAATTGATTTCATTTGTTTAGTTCCATCTACCATTGTGGACAAATCATTGTGCAAGAAAGATAATCATAAGTCAAGTTTGCTTCATTCAGAAAGGTACAACTGCCCAAGGTTTAGCAGCACCTAAAGAGTAGAAGGTTGAGTTCTCTTGACCTTGTCTATTACCCTAAAGCGTATCAAGAGATTGGCAACCTCTTGAGGCATTCAACTTGCATTTTTGAGAGCTAACAAATTGGCGACTCTGTTGGGGAATACATTCAAAATCAAGGCCTTCAATCATAGAGTCAGGAACTATATATAGACTCCGCTGGGAATAAGAAACATCAAGTATTTTCTCATTTTTAATAAAAGTGAGTGGTGACTCTGACATAAATTGTATAGTTGTTCATCATGAATGGAAGAAGATCTCAGTACAGGGGAAGTCATACTGGAGCTCCTGCTGGCAGCAGTAAGTGGACACACAAAGATGACAGAGCTGATAAAGGAAAGAGGATCAATGAGGACATGTGCATATCAAACAAAGGCAAAGCACCAAGAGCATATGGTGAAGCATATAATTGCTATGATACATGGATGGATGATTCAAGACCAGAACTTTGTACCCCTAAAGATCAAAGAAATTGTTTCTCTTCTCTCGATCCTCAGAAGCAGGCTGAGTTTGAAGCTAGACTTGAGCCTGAATGAATCCGAATTCAGCGTGAATATGATCAAAAGATGGAATATGATCAAAACCAGAATAATGAGAATGTGATTTCTCAAACTGATTATGAATCTCTGACTTATGAGGACGTCAAAGAACGGTTTGAATCTCAGAAGAAGGAGAGAGAAGAACAGGAAAAGGCTCGGATGATACAAGTAATGAAAGAATTTGAATTGCAGAAAAATCAAAACATTGCTCAGACAGCTGATCGCCCCCAAAGTATGTGCCACCTCATAAGCAGGGTGATCATGGCGCAGGGCCCTCCAATCAACAAAATGCTCCTCATAATCAGATAGGGAATCACTACAAACAACCAAATCATCCACCTCACATTCCCACACAACATACAGGTATGTATCCAGCTCCTGGTCAGCATTATATCCCACAGCATAATGCACAGTACAATAATCCCATGCATCAACATCAATATCCACCTATTCCTCCCCCTCACCAGCATACAACCATGATCAGACAATTTGATTTAGCAGGATTTCAATTGTATCCTTACCCTATGGATGGCAGTTGGAGAAGTCTGGTGCCTAAGTTTACAGGGAGTAATGCAATTACTGCTGAAGAGCATTTAAAGAGTTTCAATGTATTCATCCAAGATATAGATGTGCCATATGAAGATTTACACATGAAGCTATTTATGATGTCACTTATTGAAGATGCTAGGGATTGGTTTAACAGCTTGCCTGCATTCTCAATCAATTCTCTTCAAGTATTCCAAGATCGATTTTTAGAACAATATGGGAATCAAAATGCACCAGATGCAGCCCTTCATGAATTGATGCGAATTCAAAAAAATCAGAATGACTCAATTTATGATTTCAATCGAAGATTCAACAAGTTACAGACTAAGGTACCCCCTGGATCAAGGCTGCCAGATTCTGTAGCCTTGAGTGTTTATTTAAATGCATTTGATCCTAAAACAAGGTATGAATTGAGAAATAGATTCCCAAGAGATCTGGCTGAAGCTCAGAAGATAGCATTAACAATTGAAAACAATAGGAAGGCTGTTGGTATAGTCAATAAAAGAGACAACCCAAGGCCTTCTCAGGAAAATAATAATTATCAGTACAAACAAGAAAATACATACAGAAATGAGAACATAAATGAAAGGCCGAGGTTGCATGATATGCCTTACAATACATACTAGAAGGATGGAAAACCTATAACAGCTAGGCCCAGAAACAAAGAGACTCCTGATCCATTGAGCAAGAAAGGAACTTATATGGTGAGTAATAATTACTTCTGTGAAGTTTGTAATTAGCCACATTTCCCATATTATTGTGTTGTAGCCCAAAGAATGCAATAGGAAGGAATGTTGATGGAAAACAATGGAGAAGATCACACAGTGTATTTGACTTCAAAGACTTTTCACCATGTGGAGGAGAGGTACTCATCTTCAGAGGATGAAGGATATGAGTATGATGTTTCAAATCAGAAGTATAATGTCCATATGGCTGACCAGCAGGTCTTTTATGATTCTGATGAAGATTATACTGAGCCACATTCTGATGAGGCGCCTGCTCAATGCAGTGTGAGGATACTTACTAAAGATGAAATAGAGAGAATAACTGTTGCTGCAGTTGAGGAAGCAAGAAGTAAATACTGGTTGAGAAACAAAAAAGTAAATGATGTAGAAGGCGTTCCTGGGGGAATTTTTATAAAGATCAAAAGGCAACACAAGGAGCTGTGAAGAAGTCAGAAAAGAGACTGCCTGATAAAGATGAACAAAAGTCTTTCCAAAGACAGGAAGTTAAGGAAGAAGTGAAGGAATTACATAAGGAGACACAAGCGCCTGGCCAACCTAATAAAAAAGAAAAGGAAGAAAACAAAGGAGATGCACCAGAACTGAAAAAGGCTGTTAAGGTGGAGGGCTCTTCTTTTGACTTCACTCAGGCGTTATCCCAGGTAAAAATGTTTATTCCACTACTTGAGATGATGAAGATTAAAGAGTATAGGGATACTGCTATTCAATTGATAATGAGTGGAAATGAAAAATGCATGAATTCTAAAAGCAAAGTAGTTGTTAAAGCAGTCAATAGGCAGGAGAAAATAAATAATTCTGAAGTCTGCTTGAGGGTTATATTATCAACTCCCCCTCAAGTTGATCCTTTTTTGACCATGTTGCTTATAAATAACAAACTGTTGAGGAATTGCATGATAGGCTCTGGTGTTGCTATAAACATTATGCCAGTAGGAGTCATGAAGCAGCTTGACATGTGGGTTGATACTACTGGAGGCAAATGTTATGCAATGGATAACAGGCCTGTTCCTGTGGTTGGTATTATGAAAGATGTTGAAGTCAAATTGGCTACTTATCCACATGTGGCTTATAATATAGACATAACAGTCATTGATACTCCTCCTTAGTTTGGGATGCTCTTATCAAGGCAATGGACAGTAGCTGTTGGTGGGAATGTTCAATTTGATATGTCCTATGCTACAATTCCAGTGAATGGTCAAGAGGTCAATAGGGAGCCAAGAATGAATCAGCTTGTTGACTGTGTGCCACAGAATCAAATCAATTGTTTTTGTGATGTTGATCTTGGGAATTTTAAAATTGAACCAACTCAGCCAGAGTTAACCAATAGTGATCCAATTGAAAAACATGTTGCACAAAATTGCAATGGTGTCTGGAAGATGTATTTTGATGGAGCCTGCAGCCAAGAGGGTAATGGAGCTGGGATTGTATTTGTTTCACCTGAAGTTACTACTTTTAAATATTCATTCTTGTTGGCATTTGAATGTACAAACAATGTGGCAGAGTATGAAGCTTTATTGACAGACTTGAACATAGCTGTGAAACATAAAATCAAGTTGCTGGCTGTTTTGGGCGATTTTGAGTTGGTTGTTTCACAAATCAAATCAAAATATGCATCAAAGCACAAAAGATTAAAACAATATAGGAATGTTGTATGGGATACAATCAAATTGTTTGATGCATTTTCAATTGAGTGGATTGACACATCAAAGAACATAATGGCTGATTTCTTAGCAAATGTGGCACTCAAAAGAGATGATATTACGTTGGTTGGGGTATCACAGATTGAATTCAAAACAAGGCCTGCTATTCCTGATAACATTTATAGTTGGCAGGTCTTCAATGATGATACTGACCTTTTGAAATTCCTCAATTGTATAGATCAATATGAAGCACAGGAAATTGATTTCAATGCTTGTGTTGAAGAAGTAGATGGGAAGCAAACAGTGTTTGGAAAAGAAATATTGCAGCTCAAAACAAATAAGCTTCCTAAAGGCTTAGTGGCACTAGAAAGGGTGTATGACAGAAATGATCGGTCCCTTATGAAGCAAACACCAGTCAGAAAGGAAGATATTGAAGAAATTAACTTGGGGACTGAAATATCACCAAGAAAGGTGTACATAGGGAGAAAGATAAGCCCTACAATCAGAAGAATGCTGATAGAGTTGCTGAGAAAGTATAAACATGTTTTTGCGTGGTCTTATGAAGATTTGAAAGCATACAGGGAAGATTTATTTCAGCATGAAATACCATTGAGGCCAGACGCCAAGCCTTTTAGACAGAAGCAAAGGCCTATAAACCCAACACTGGAGCCTAAGATGCAGGAAGAATTGACAAAGTTCAAAGATGGAGGAATTATCAAACCAATTAGACACTCAACGTGGGTTTCAAATTTGGTTCCTGTGAGAAAGAAGAATGGTGATATTAGATTGTGTGTGGACTTCAGAAATCTGAACATGGCATCTCTCAAAGATAATTATCCTCTACCCAACATGGAGGCAATATTGCATAAGGTGACAGGGTGTGAGTTGCTGTCCATGATGGATGGGTTTTCAGGATACAACCAGGTTAAAGTCAAGGAATCTGAGAAATACAAAACAACATTCACAACTCTTTGGGGAACATATGTATACATAAGAATGCCATTTGGTCTCACTAATGCTGGAGCGACTTTCCAAAGAGCCATGGACGTAGCATTTGCTGATTTGATTAATGTTATCATGGTGGTGTACCAAGATGACTTGATTGCTTATTCGAAGAAGGCTGGAGACCATGTGCAACATCTTGAAAAGGTATTTATTAAAGCTCTTGAATATGGTATTAGTTTAAATCCAAAGAAGTGTCATTTTGCAGTCACAGAAGGTAAACTCTTGGGGCATATTGTTTCAAAAGAGGGAATTAGAATAGATTCTGAGAGAGTTGAAGCTATTGATAAAATTCCTATTCCCAAAACTGTCAAGGCAATACAATCTTTCTTTGGACAAATTAATTTTTTCAGAAGATTTGTTTCTAACTTTGCTGAGATCATCAAACCCATATCTAAAATGTTGAAAAAAGAACAAAAAATGGATTGGATTGTTGAAGCTTTGGATGCTTTTATGTCTATCAAAAGGGCTATCAAGGAGGCTCTTGTTCTTAAGTCTCCATATTTTACAAAGCCTTTTCAGATTTTTTCATTTGCCTCAATGCATACTATTGCTGTTGTTATGTTACAGAAGAATGAAGGTGGTTATGAACAACCTGTGTCTTTCTTTAGTAAATCATTACAAGGGTCTGAATTGAAGTATGACATAATGGAAAAATAGGCTTTTGCATTGGTAAAGGCCACAAAAGAATTCAGACCATATCTTGTTGGAGCAAAGGTGATTGCTTATGTCCCTCATGCTGCTGTCAAAGACATTTTAACACAATATGAAGTTACAGGGAAAAGATGCAAATGGATCAACAAGATTCAAGAGTTTGACATGGAGATACAAATCACTAAGTTAGTAAGAGGTCAAGGCTTGGCTAGGCTGATGGCAGAATCAAATATTGAGGCAAGTCAAGTCTGTAATGTAGAAGAAGGGATTGCAATTGAAAGAATTAAGCACACTCCTTGGTATACTGATATCATGCATTATCTTAAATACATGAAGTGTCCAGAAGGACTGAGTGACAACTAGAAGAGAACTTTGAAGTTGCAGGCATCAAAGTATGTTTTCTTGGATGGAGATCTGTTTTGGAGAAACAGAGATGGCATATTATTATTATGTTTGGATGAGTCACAGGCCAAGCATGTTTTAAGTGAAATGCATGAAGGAGTTTGTGGAGGACATTATTCAACAAAGACAACTGCACACAAAATTCTTAGGGCAGGTTATTATTGGCCAAAGGTTTTTAATGATTCCTTTGTGCATGTAAGACAATGTGAGGCTTGCCAAAAAATTTCTGGAAAATTGAAGTACCAGGGTGCTTTGCCACTTCGACCCTTGTAGGCTGATGCCCCTTTCCATCAATGGGGAATTGATTTCATTGGAGAGATACAAGAAAAGTCAAGTGGAGGACACAAGTGGATACTAGTTGCCACTGATTATTTTACTAAGTGGGTGGAGGCAATCCCAACTAAGCAAGCTACAAGTAAGGTAGTTAATAATTTCCTAATGGACAACATTATCACCAGATTTGGTACACTAATGAGGTTGATCACAGAAAATGGGATGTGTTTCAGATCAGATGAATTCAAAAGCTTCTATGATAAGTATGGCATTACTATTTCTTATGCAGCTCCTTACCATCCACAAGCTAATGGACAAGCAGAGTCTAGCAATAAAAGTCTTTGAAGATTATAAGGAGAATGCTAGGGCAGAACAAGAAGGCTTGGGATTCAAAATTGAAACTGGCTGTGTGGGCTGATAGGATCACTGTGAAAAGGGTAATTGGAAAATCCCCATTCGAATTGGTGTATGGAGCACAAGCTAGGACGCCTTTGCAGAATTTGTTACCAGTCTACAGGTTTGTCCTTTAGGAGGATTTGGATGTCCCTGAACCTATGGAGGAAAGAATGGAGCAATTGGCTGAACTTGATGAAGTAAGAAGAGTGGCCCAAAGTCAAAACATGAAGTTACAGACACAGATGAAGTATCTATTTGACAAGAAGGCAAAGGATAGAAAATTTAAAGACAATGATTTGGTACTGATGTGGAATGCAAGATGCCAGGAGAAGGGAAAGCATGGTAAATTTGAAGCTTTGTGGCTGGGACTTTTTGTTGTTGTTGGAAAGAAGGGTGAAGACTCATACTATTTACAGAATATGGCTGGTGAAGATCAGGAATTTCCTGTTCATGGGCAATTCTTGAAGCAATTTTTCTCTTGAGCAACATAGAGGATTAAGGGTTGCCAGTGCATGGACAACTCTTACTTATCCTCTTTAAAATTATTTTCCATGCACAGTAGTTTAGGATTTTGTCCATCTCCATTTCACTCTCATTTTCCACTCATCTCCATTTTGCTTTCATTTTGCATTCATTCCTTCATGCTTCATTTCCATTTCCATTCTGCTCGGCTCATCGTTTTGTGTCTGGTCTACTCACCCAAAGATTCTGAATCCTTGCAATGATCTCACTATCATTCATCCCCAGATGGAGCCACCGTTGGGACTATAAAAATTTGATGTTTTTACATATTTTTTCACTCATAATTTTCTGTTTTGGTCATACCGAGTGCATATTCCACTCATTTTTTTCCATATTGCCCCATTGGACCCATTAAGTCATGCATATTTTACATTTTGGTTCTATCGGCGTGAGAATACTTTTGTCTCCCTGACCCATTGTGCGTTTTTGCTAACATAAGTCTGTGTTGCCTATCGGCAAGACTTATTATTTGTCATGGCAATTGGATTTCGCTTATAGGCACCGTTCGACAGGACTTTTCCGTGGTCTCGATGATAGAAGATGATGCACATTTCGGCAGGAGTTGCGGCGTCGACATATGGTCATAGCGAGCTTTTTAGGTCTTGCCGACAGGCGCATTATAGATTCTCTTTGGCCAGACTTGGCGGTATCAGCATCACGTCTTGGCGATTATCTTTTGTCTTGGCGACCGACATGTGGAGACTTCTATCGGCGTGTGTTGTGGCTATCGGGGTGGTGTCCTATCAAGTATCGTTTGTCTCCCCGACTATGCATTGAAAGTCATATCAGCATAAGTCTTGTCCTCGGTGGAAGCTCTCACCGAACTCATCATGTCTCACCAAACGGAGGAACATAATACATCATATCGACAAGAGTAGGGTGCCTTCAATGAGATGTCACGACGAAGTAAGTTTGTCTCACCGACGAAGCACAAACAGATTTTTCCAAATGGCTCGGTGGGAGAATTTGCTTTCGTTGTAAGGTCTTGGCGAGTGACCTTCAGTCCCGCCAACCTTACATGTGGATTTTTTTCATGTGGCTTTTGGTGTAGGTACTGTTTTCTCTTGGTGATCAAAATTTATCTCGGGGTGACTTTCGGTAAAGCAAGATGCACTCTACAAGAGGTCCCCCCGACATTGTTCTGTCTTGCCGATAGCTCGATGAGTATTCTCTTCGGTGAGAAAATCTAATGGTCGGCAAGAAGAAACAAGAGTCACAGTGATTCAATGTGGTGGGAGACTTTCGGTATAACGAAATATTGTTGTGTGACATCTCACCGATGGGAGGAGGTTACGGCGACAGGTTTAACCACAGGGCCCTCGGTGAAACAAAGTGTAATCTACAGGATATCCCCTCGACTCAGACATGTCACGACGAATGCGAGTGCAGTGAACATGGGCAGATAGCGATAAACGAGTGAATTGCCTTCGACATAGCTACCATCTTGTCTTGGCGACTGTCTCACTAGTAAATGGCTGAAATACAAATCTTGTGGCCAATGGGTTGATGCTTGGTGACCGTTGTAGGCCGACACAATTGGAGCCTGAATTCTATGGGGGGCCGACATGATTTTTTTTATATGATTTATTTTTTCATACTAGTATATAAATTGGCATTTTTGTAATTGTAAAATCACCACCAGTTATTAGAATTCGATACATTGCAAGTAGATATAGTAGAAATAAAATCAGATCAGAGACTATTGTTGCATGATTTCAGTATGGAGGTATTTATGAAAATCAAGTGATGTTGCTGCATTTTGCTGGTGTCAATTGTCTATTGAATTAAATAAAACACTGGTAAGTTGTCTCCAAGCTTGATGCTTTCTGGTTGTTTAAATTGACATAACAAGTTTATGTTCAGTTTATCAATGCACATTTGTTGTATCTGTGTGATTAATCAATTGGTTCTTTCAAGTAAAGACTAAATCCTTTTAGTTGATCACAGTAACAAGAGAGTTTCATTTGGATTATTGAAGTATAGCTTAGTAGTTACAATTTTGCATGTTTATACAAGTTGTAAACATAATGTATGCCAGATAATTTATAATTTCTCCAAAAAA
This sequence comes from Sequoia sempervirens, assembly GCA_007258455.2. Classification (NCBI taxonomy): domain Eukaryota; kingdom Viridiplantae; phylum Streptophyta; class Pinopsida; order Cupressales; family Cupressaceae; genus Sequoia; species Sequoia sempervirens. The sequence continues at coordinate 20,227 of VDFB02272764.1, forward strand.
TGTTGCTCATCTTGATCTCATTTGACTCCGAATACCCAATAAAGCACTGGTCTCTGCACTTCATCATTTTGAACTCATTCAATCTCTTCATATCTGTTAATTCAACATTTTAGGATTTAGATTAGAATATTGTTACTGTTATCAAATTGATTTCATTTGTTCACTTCCATCTGCCATTGTGGACAAATCATTGTGCAAGAAAGATAATCATAAGTCAAGTCTGCTTCATTCAGAAAGGTACACCCGCCCAAGGTTTAGCAGCACCTAAAGAGTAGAAGGTTGAGTTCTCTTGACCTTGTCTGTTACCCTAAAGCGTATCAAGAGATTGGCAACCTCTTGAGGCATTCAGCCCGCGTTTTTGAGAGCTAACACACCATAAAATAGGGATCAATTATTTTATGAATGTGGGAGATGAATCTTTAATTCTTTGGATTGATCTAACTTTTAGGTACAAAAGAGAAAATTTAGGATGATTTAAGGATCAAAGGTATGATGGTGAAATGTGTGAAAGGTGGATGATATGAATGTTTTAGAACTCTTGAGAAATCTTGAAGGAGATGTTAAACTTTAGGACTTGGATTTGATGTTTGATGTTTGGTTTGGGATTAGATTTGATTAGATTTGGATTTGGATAGTGAACTCATCAACTCTAAGAGGTTAGATGTTGTCCTAGAGCAAATTTGTCCTCAAGATGCTAATTTGACTAAGTGTGAGAAGAAGGATTAATCTAAACACACCTAACCAAACAAGATGGTTTTTTGATTAGATTTTGAACTCCTAAACCCCAAGATGTTAGATGTTATCAAGGGATATACTTGTCCACAAGGTTTGATAATTAGATATGTGGAGAAGGATGTATCTACACACGTCTAATCAAACAAGATGATTTGGATTTGTTTCAAATGATTTGCTAAAAGTTTAACATGGAGGATTTTTCCAAGATTTTCAAGAGTTGATGATGAGATTATTTTGGTTTGATGTTCAAAGATGGATGAAGGTTTGATTTTGATCCTATGTTTACCTAAAAAGGAACTTGTCTACTAGACCTCGGTTTTGAAGAACATGTTTTTCTCTAGGCAAGGTGTGCACATTCCTGAAAAAGATTTGGATTTTGTTGACAAAAGAACTCATACAAATTTGGATTATTTCTTGAAGCTCTTCTATAAAAGTTAAAAAGTAGTCTTTGTCTGAATTCATATAGCATTGAGAGACGATTTTGGTGATCTTTCTGACTAAGAGCTTTTACCTTTGGTTTCTTGATCTCGATCTTGTGTGAAATCATTTGGGACACATGTGTGGGATTCAATTGTCTTTAGTAATTGCTTAATGATTTAATTTTGCCACAAACACTCTTTGATTAAGTTTTGAAACTAGACATCTAATGTTTTAATTTCTTCTCATCCCACAAAGTGTATTATGTGGAAATTGAGGAAATCAAAGCAAGATTTACCTAATGTTTACTTTAGTAGGAGAAAATTGAGATAAAATTCAAATGCCTAGAAACCTCTAAGGATATGAATCCCAAGGGAAAGTAAGGGAATGTGAATTTGTTCAAGGATATTTGCTTCTACTAAAGGGTTTGAGTTTTGATGCTCATGTTAAATGTTTGTTTTCTAATGTTTTCGATCAAGCAAAGTGTTTTTATTTCAAGAACAAGTACAACCTTATGGATATTTGAGACAATATTTGTTGAGTCCCCACTTGGACAAGTGCAACTATGCTTACTTTTAGTGGATGGTTAGATGCTTGACTCCACTGGCTCCCCTCCACAACTCAACACTTCTTTTAGGGAAGCTAATCATCAATACCCATGAATCTCCCATGACATACTTTCCATCTTTACTAAAATCCACAAAAGTGTGGGGCAGCTTTAGAACGACCGTTCTTGCACCAACAAATAGATAGGGATTTTGGCCTTTCTACACAAGGGTTTTAATTTGGAATTTCCATTTGTAGGGATTGATCCATGTAGTGAGAGACCATTGCTTCCCTTCTCGTCAGAACCAACTGCGTGATACTAGCCTTTGTTCCAGTATCCACACTTATATACCAGTTGGAAATACACTTGGCTTTAGCGTGTTATCGGTTGGGTCATTCCCTTGGGTGAGTACTTTTTCCCACAAGGTAGGCCCTCTAAGATAAAGAAAAGCGAGCAAGCTATATCCGTAACTCGATCAATCTTTGTTGCAATACAAAGAGAGAGAATATACGCAATACGCTCCACTCACACTCGCATGAATTTGTTCAATTTTAAAGTCCAAATTGAAGTGTGTGGGAAATTATTTATGCAACTTAATGTCACCAAGAGGCCTTTTGATTCCCAAGATCACCGTGAGGCGTGAGAGAAACACATACGTCCTCTTAATGATATTACTTTGAGCAACTAATTACAAAACAAAGAAACACTTGTTCATTTTAAGTCCACAAAGCAATGATTTGATTCTTTTTAGAGCCCAAAATAAATTTAGTAGGTCCTAAGCATGAGAGATAACACGATTTCTTAAGAGAAATTGTGAGTTTTCTAAGAGTGTTAAACAAACACTAAAGTGTTTAAAAACACTTGGTATTATGAGAAAGTGATGTCATCATGCCTCTTTTCTCCTTCACCTTTAATCAAGCCAACCTACAAGAAAATCAATTAGATATGCAAAATAGAAGTCAAAAAAGCCAGTAATAACCTAAATGATTAGAATTGAAAAAGGCACATGTCATAAAAAAATGAATTTCACTTTTTACTCCCTTTCAGCGGTGGAGTCTGCATAGGTGGTGTAGTTTGAAGCTCTCTAGCAGTGCTATATAGCGCCGCTTTCCAGTCATCATCGATCTGTAGTGGGGACAGAGAGTATGACTACACCACTCTTTTGGTCAATGGTGGAGTTTGAAATTTAAAATTTTTAGCATGTGAGAATAGACCCAATGGTGCAGTTTATAGTTTTGAATTCTAGGTAGGAAACATAGAGCATCGTTGTTTGAAGTTTGAAGCAGTGCTATATGGTGACACTGGGTTGCCAATGGTTATGTATTGCAACGCTGGTTTGCTAGTGGTGGAGTTTCCTATTGACCCACAAAAAATAGAAAAAGCATGGATTTTTGATAAAAAAATCGTGATTTAAACTTTTGGTCTACCCTCCTAGCACCAAATGTGTGAACCAAGATCCTAATATTTGCAATAGACAACGAACAAACACATTAGAGGATTCAAATGCAAGTTAAGACCAAAGTTCCCCATAAAATACATTTAACATATGTTCAAAATAGGAATGAAAGCAAGAATACAATACAAAATTAATGAAATAAATTAAATCCTATTGAGAATATGCAAACTCTTGATCTTATGGGGGAGTTGGTGCCAATTTGATGTGGAAATTGACTCTTTCCCAACTCCTATGCAAGCTTTGATGATTTTATGAAGATGTGATCCACTTGGTGATTGCTTCAAATGAGTTCCATGGACAAAACATGCAATAACCTAACTATGCTTTGATAAAAGGGATGAAAATGCTAAGGCTTGAGTATGGATTTGAGTATAATAAATTTCTCAAATTGTGGATGATGAAATGAGGAAAGAAACCTCTTATTTATAGAAAGACAAGATAGATAAATGCCTAAAATGAAGCAATGTGGGACTAACTTTCAACCAATGGCAAGGTGCCACTTGTCAAGAGATGGGTGGATGAAGGATGCACACATTTTGATGAATGTGCCTATAAATGCATTTAGGTGGAATTTGAAAATAATGAAATGAGATGTAAGAGGGAAAAGGGAATATCTTAAATGCCACTTGGCTCAATGCAGAGGGAAAAGGGAATATCTTAAATGCCACTTGGCTCAATGCAAAGATGAAATAAATATTTTGTTGGAAGGACAAATTCCACTTGGAAAGATTTCAAATTTGGAAGAATATTCCTCTATTACGCCATGTTGAGAGAAAATAGGGGTTTAATAAATGAATTAAATATATTTTCATGTGCAAGTGGCAAAAGCTAGAGGATGGGACATGGATTAGGATTAAATTAATCAAGGGTTAATTAATTTAATGAGGGATTAGATGATGTGACAAATTTGACTTAGATTTATGGGTTAATTTAAATCAAATATGAGAGGAATGCGATTTTAGAGATAGTTAAATAAATATTTTGATTTATTCAGCTAAAGGGGATGATGATTAGATTAAATAAAATAAAGGTTTAATTCATTTAATTTAATGAGATGATAGACTTTAGAGATTAATTAAATAAAGGAGCTAAGGTTAATTATATCAGATTGATAGATTTAATTAATGAGAGAGAATGACTTAATTAGATAAGTGATTTATTTAATTAAGAGAGAAAAACCGATGAATTTAATCAAATAAGGGTATTTGATTAAATGGTTAGACTGAGGGATGATTAGGGATGAAACGGTGTTAATAGTCGGGATCAAGCGTGTAATACCAATCAATACATTTTCCATGTCTACAAAATCAAACACAAAATTTTGATGTCTAGATTGTTTTTGAATGTAATTGGGAAAGTTTAACATTAACAAGCAATTACAACCCTAGTGGAGAGAAACCATCCTCTTAGGTGGGCCTGCCTCATGCTCTGAAGAGATGATTTTACATGTGACTTATGGTGTGGGCCTATAGTCAAACTTGGCAAGTAACTTCTCAAAAGTAAATTCTGATGCACCACTTTCAAAGAATGTTTTGGATAATAGGGTGGCTTATAAAACAATTGGATCTTAGTCATATTTTGGGGATATTATTTTCAAGAACCGACACATGCAAAATTTTTTTCAATTAAGAACCTTTAGCCCTTGCAGGTTTTTACGCATCACAAGGATACTGAGGAAGAATGTCGGTATAAGACATTTGCACCCAACGAGTGATGAACTTTCGTCACACTCACAAAAGATTTATATAGCGGTCCAAAATGAAAGTACCTCTTGGGTTGCCCATGAGTCCTTTGATGTGGGAGATTACTCAAGTAGGTAGGCCCTCTAAAAAGGTATGCTTGAAAAAAGTGTGAAGCTCAAAATGTTCTCGCTCACCCAAGATCACCAAAAGGTGCAAGGGGAGAAGACAAACATTTAGCTTGCCAATCAATGAATATACGACATACAATTCATAGAAAATTGATTCATTTTAAGCACCTTGAGCGGTATTATCCCCAAAAAATATGTGAATAATGTAAACAACTTGTTCTTTTTATTTTTGCACCAAATTGAAGTGTTTAGGACATCAAGCAATTAAGATAGCAATGGTGTGGAAACAACAAGAATAGTTTGTTCATTTGAAGTGCCAAAATTGAAGTGTTTCTAAGAGAATTAGGCCTGGTCTTAACTTTGGTCAACAAAAAGTGAATCGAGCGTGCGTCAACAAAAATAGAAACCGTTTTTCATTCTTTTTATACACCAAAATTAATGTTCCTAATTATGAAAACATGAAATGTGTTCATTTTTAGAACCCAAAATTGAAGTGTTTTTGTTCTTTTTATGAGCACCAAACAAAAGTTTCTAACTTAGAAAGCTTTAATATTGGTTCATTTTATCAACACCAAATTCAAATGTGAGTTTGAGTTGTTCATTTTTAGAGCACCAAATGAAAGTTCCTAACTTAGCTTAAAATTGATTCATTTTAATAGCATCAAAACTAAATCTGAGTTTGTTGTTCATTTTTAGAGCACCAAACAAAATTTCCTAACTTAGAAAGCTTAAAATTGGTTCATTTTATCAACACAAAATTCAAATGTGAGTTTGTGTTTTTCATTTTAGTGTACCAAATGAAAGTTTTCCTAAGTTAATAAAAAAATGATTGTGGCTCTAGAAATCTTGGACTGATCATCTTCCCTGTACAAACCAAGTTAACTTGTTTCAAATCCTGCATAAAAAACCAATTAGTACCTGCAAAACAAGAAATCATTAGCAAAGAGGTTCATTACAATAGTGCAGGATCCATGCACTTGTCTTTTAGAGAAAATACTTAGAAAAAAAAAAATGCAAATGCTCAGAAAAAATACAAATGCTTAGTTCTAGAAGCAGATACTTAAATCTTCGTGCAAATGCTAACCTAAAAATATGCAAATTCTTATCAAAAATGAAAATATTAGTGCAAATGCACAATTCCCATGGAAAATGCAAGTTTCTTGTTGCAGATGGTCATAATTTTTGTCAATCAAAAGCAAGCTTTTGTTGGGCAGTGCGTGAAACTTCTCCTGAAAGCTCCCGAAACCCTGTCACTTCAATTTGGCTCATGGAAACATTAGTAATGAGGATCAAGGTCCCATCGGGTGTGCTAGAATGTGTGAGGGGGAAGATTTTAGATGAAAAAAAGATCAAACTGTGATTGAAATAAAGATGTAAGCTAAGATCAAACACAAAAAATCTAAAATCCTATCCTACACATACGAAATGAAACTAAGCTAATTGAACATACATTTAGAAACCTATGATTAGTAGAATGAATGCAAGAAATAAGCACAACTTTACCATCCCATAGCAAAGTGTATTCATGTGATGTTGGGTTGTTCTTGTCACCGCGAAGCCACCAAAGTTTGTGTGCAAAAAGGTGGATGAATGATGCTTGGTTGATCGAAAAAGGTTGAAGCTCTATCAATGGTTATTGTGACAACACTTCATTGCAAAGGTATGTTGATTCTCTGATCCATATTTGCGAGGAGAGAGGTTTTTAATATAGGAAAAGAGATTTCGAATCAACGATCAAGATCACATTGGAGAATATCAAGATCAATGGTCCAAATGTGTTGAGAGGATTTAGACATGAGAAGATTGTGCAAAGTTAATTGCACAATTTGGGTGATTGAAGAATAAATTGGCTAGTTAGGGTTTATATTGATCAGTTAGCAATTGATTGATTTTAGTTAGGAAATAGATTGATCAATTGTCAATTTAGATTTCATAGTTAGCAAAATTAGATTGCTTAGTTAGCAACCCATGATTTCCTCAATTAGAAAGTGGGTGAGGAATATGAATTAATTAATTTAATTAATTAATTTATTTTTGTGTTTGATTTTGATTATTCAAATTTTGGAGGGAAAGTGTCATAATTAAATTATTATGATTTAATAATTTAATCAATTTAGGGGAATAAGGTGATTTAGTGATGTAATCAAATAATTGGCATTGTTTGACTAATCAAGACAAAATAAGATTAGATTAGGACTTTATTAAATAAATGTAATTTATTTAATTGGTCGAAATGATGAAACGTGAATTAATAAAATAATGTCATATTATTCAATTAATAGTAGAATTAGGGTTTCAAATGCTATTTGATACTGTGGGATGATTTCAAGATGATTTCAAGATGATTTGAGATGTTATGGAGATGTTCTGAGTTGATTATGAGATGTTTCAAGACGTTTCAAGTTGATTTGAGATGTTATGGAGATGTTCTGAGTTGATTCTGAGATGTTTCAAGACGTTTCAAGTTGATTCAAAGATGTTTCAAGACATTATAAGTTGATTCTAAGATGTTCTAAGACATTCTAGATTGATTTTGAATTGTTTTGAGACATTTCGAGTTGATTCTGAGATGTTCTAAGACGTTCCAATTTGATTCTAAGTTGTTTCAAGACATTCTGAGTTGATTATGCGATGTTCCAAGATGTTTTGGGTTGATTCTGAGTTGTTCCAAGACATTTGATTATGAGATGTCCCGAGACATTTCAGGTTGATTCCGAGATGTTCCAAGACGTTTTAGGTTGTGATAGGAGTTAAGTCAATTTTACATGTCTGCTAACCTTACTATTAGAGGACTTAATAATATGACTCAATCTTGTTTGGCTACTATTGTTCTCCTAAGTTAAGTAAGGACCTCACACATTAGATTTGTTGATTCCCAATAAATTAATTTACAACATCTTTCTTAGGAATCCATGTCTAAATAGATGTTTTATATTCCCTGTACATTTCATTTATGTATGCATTTTTTACATAAAAAAGCTTTATCAAATAACTAATGATCCTCAACCATATAATAAGTATAAACCAATTGATGCATATAACTATTGAATATAGGGTGAACAACATAATCATAATATTAACAATTAAGTATTTCAATTTGATTAAACATGTGAGTAAATCATAAATATTAATGTAATAATAGAGAAGCAAACATAAAATACACAAACCTTATGAACATATATACATGAATAAACCCTTATGGGAAAACATTCAACCAAAATGACCAAGCTTATATTAATCACAATAAAAGTGTACAACAATTTACAATCCATTTAGCCATTTCATTCTAATTTGATAACATAGGATTACCTACAAAAGAACCTTATTAGTCTCCCTATTGAATACCTCCATACATATCCCAAGTATCATGGAGAATAAATGATAAATAAATAATGCACCTACCCTCACATGACATCCCAGTTTTCTCACTCCATGATGTTTGGAGATCATGCATTACTTATAATTTACATAATTAAATACAATTTACAAGATAAGATTTTCAAGGTGAATAACACACCTAATCCTAACATTCTCTCACTTATATTTACATTGCAAGGACATAATAGGAAACTAAATAATGAATCAAGTGCTAGAAGAGGTAATGTTCATGGCCTTTATGCACCAATATAATTTATACATGCTTGTTGGCTTAACGAGAAGATATAAAACATTAATCAAAGTATCAACCTTTTGTATCATGATTCTACTACCCTTAACCATCTCATAAACAAAGTGATGTTTAACATCAATATGCTTTGTATGATCATGGTACATAGGATTCTTCACTGAATAGATATCACACTAATGTTTAGATTTATTCATAACTTGTTTATGCTTAAAGTTATACTCAAACAAAATCTTTGTACCCACACTACCTCCTTATATGCATGTGTTGCAGCTATGCAATTTGTTCATATAGTAGATAGTGTAACCATGCGCTTTTACTTACTCATCCTATTGAAATCTCCTCCAAATATAGTTAACACATATAACCAAATGAGGACCTCTAACTATCCATATTATTTGCCTAATATGATGATCTGTAAACTAGGACATTAAAGTTTTCCAAAACTTAATCCAATTACATATTTAATTCCCGATCGCAACAATAATGTGTGATTATGTATCTTAACCATTGAAATTATGACAAATAAAGTTCACTTATGCTTCATCCAGATTCAAGAGACATAAACTAATTACTTAATTATCATAATTAGGAACTCAAAGAATAAAAATACTAAAAGAATTATGAGGCAGAGAAGAAAAATAGAGAGCACTCTTGATAAGAGAGTTCACTCAACTTGAGCTATGTCTTCGGGTCCACTTCTCAATGTTGGACCGCTTTATTAAGATTGCCAAGCACCTGAAAATGCCTTCTTACAATTCTCCAAGCTTACAATAGTCTCCTCACAATCTCACTCACAACTCTTTACAATTCTTGGTGTAATATCATCTTGTAAAGTTCTCCTCCAAGTATTCCTCAAAAGAGCATAAAATTTTCTCTCAAAACATCCAAATGAAAAACTCACACTCCTACCCCCCTTTTATACATAATTTTGCATATGGGGTTAAAAACCACCATAATAAATAAAATAACAAATTAACTCCCTCCTTTGGCTTTTATAATTATAAGCATTACAAAAAACACACTAACCCATTTATAAAAAAACAACTTCCCCATTTTAAAAATAAAATAATCAACCACCCTTAATAAAACAATTAAGTTGTTTTTCAAACCCTTGTCATATTTCATCTCGGGCTTATTTGGTTTTAAGTTGTTTTCTTTAAAATGGAGGGTTATTTCTTTGTTTTTTTTTATGAGTTAATTTTTATTTTATTTTTAGGAGATTTAGATCCCACCAAATCCGGTTGGGATCCCATAAAATCCGATGGATTTTTGTGAGATAAAATAAGCCTCCACACTTTATTTTCAAAAATAAAGCATGGTACGTGAAATTTTGTGAGATCTTTACCACATCACCTACAATTCCACATCATCATCTAGTCAATTGCCATGTCACATGTTGACATCATCATTTTGACTAAAACTTTGACTGGCTCTATTTTGCTCATACAGACTTCGTTTTTGAAATCGAAGATAGTTCCGGAATCAGCATGACGAGCACTACAACTTGGTGTCATTTTTGGTTGGATTTGAGACTATCAATTTTTCACCTTTTTGGACCCCTGATTTGCGTATTTGACTGAAACTTTGATTGAGCATAACTTTTGTATACAAACTCCTTTTGGGCCCATTCAAGTTGCGTCAGGATCATGTCAATGAGCTCTATCCAATGATGTCAGTTTTGAGAGATTCTGAGATTGTGATATTTTTTTAGGTTTTTGGATCCTCCTAGATCATATGAATAAAGAAAACCATGTATATGTTAGGTGTCAAATGAGATATTATTTACCTAGTTATTTACCTACATTAGGAGAAATTTACATAAAAAATGGGCCTCCTAAGAAACTCTAAAAAAACAAAAATTATCTCATATAATACAAATTATTTAAATATAAAAAATATAAATTACTTAACTACATGAGTTAAGTGGGGACACGCGTTTCTATTATAATTCCTTAAAATACTAAAGTCCACAATTTTTTAAAAGTGGTAACATATATTTCTATTATAATTTTAAAAAAACTCAAGTTCACTTTCTTCACTATTTATTTTTTATTTAAAAACTCTTAAACTCAAGTTTGGTAACTTATATTTCTATTATAATTTATTAAAAAAGTCGAGTTCACTTTCTTTTCTTGATTATTTGTTTTTTTAAATTATTTAAAAAGTGGCAAAGTAAAAGATAATGAAAATTAGCAAAAAAGAAAGTAATCTTTTAAACGGTCTTTCTTTCAAAAAAAAAAAATATATTTAAAAGTTTAAAATATATTTAAAATATATATAGTTTAAAATATATTTTTAAAATATATTTAAAAGTTTAAAATATTTAAAAAAAAATTAAAAATATATTTAAAAGTTTAAAATATAATTTTTAAAAAATTAAAATAATAAGGGGGGCACTAAATGTGAGCACTCCCCCTTAAAAGGAGTGCATCACATAAAGTGAGTGCACTCTTATAAAAGACCACCAAAAAATTTAAAATAATAAAATTTTGATATTAGAATATTTAGATGATAAAGATTTAAATATTAGAATATTTGAAATTATTAAAAATAATTAAAGAAATTTAAAATAATAAAATTTTGATATTATAATATTTAGATGCTAAACATTTAAATATTATAATATTTGAAATTATTAAAAAATAATTAAAGAATTTTTTTATTTTTGCAGCACTTCATAAATGATTTTTATGATTTTTTAATGTTTTTTAAAATGTTTTTATATTTTTTTCTTAAAGAATAAAAATAAAATTTTGAAAATATAAAAATTTCTATAATAGAACTTAATAGAACTTAAGAATATAAATCTTAAAAAAAAAAAATTATATTTAGAAAGATGAATGAGATAGAATAGGATATGTAGAGTTAAATTGTTAATTCATAAGATTTTAGAAAGTTTTATTTTATAAAATAAATAATTTTATTTTAATTTTGGATGATGTCATCTTTTAGTTGATTTTTGATAACTTAAAAAGCTAATGATGTCATCCTTAGGAGACCCATTTTTTATGTAAATTTCCCCTAATGATATCTACTAGACCTATTCACACTAGCTTAAGCTCACTTAGAGAGACATGTCAATTTTTGTCTCACTTCATGTGAACTATAGAAGTTTCTCCACACTTATCCCAAGAGTCCTACATGTGTTTCACTTTTGCAGAAGTGGACAAAATTTCAATCTTACCTTCTCACCTCCTTATCTTTGCCTTTATATGCAAGGATCTTATGTACATTTTAAATGTTGTTTGTTTGATAATAATATGTTATCTTGTAATTATTATTTATGAAATTAATCTTACAAGCCATCTTGGTTACTCCACCATGGTATTAGAGAAATCTTGTAAATTCATTTCTATTCATTCTTAAATTTGCAAGGGTTTTGGAAACCTACTTTCAAATGGTGTTTCTTGGAGAAAAACTAACCTCCTAGTTGTACTCAAAAGGTCCCAAAACCTATATTTTCATATATAACACTCTATATTTAGGCAACAATTTTTTTTATTTTTTTGGGAGGCCATATAAAAATTTATATAATTCGTATAGATCCATATGGTCCTACATATGTTGCAACCATGCCATTGTTGCAAGGTGTGTGACCTTGGTCTCCTTGTGATGTGCAATGTAGCGCTCGAGTTCATGACATGGCTTAATCACCTCTCATGGATTCATTAACTCTGGCAGTTGTATCGAGCATTAATAGGTCGATCTTTTGGTGCAATGGCAACCATCTTTGCAACAATTGGTACCAAAGTATAGGTCGCAAGTTCAAACCCCTTGCTTGCACTAGGGGGGATTGTTGCAAGGTGTGGGCCCTTGGTCTACTTGTGTTGTGTAGCACATCACTCAAGTTTGTGACATGGCTTAACCACCTCCCATGGATTCATTAAATCTAGCGGTTGTATCAGACATTAACAAGTCAATCTTTTGGTGCAGCGACAACCATCCCTATGCTAGCATTCAAATTCATTTTTTATAGGTCGATGTGTTTTACTTGACATTTTTTCTTTTAATTGGTAATTTTTCTTTTGTCCAACAATTTTTTATTTTGCAAGTAGTTTTGATGTCATCCTTATGTTAGCTTCCATTGGGCATTATGCAATATGAATTTATATCCATAGGGAACATTGCTCTATCCAATGTTCATTTTGTATTTTGGTGGTTTATTTACAAGTCAATGGATTTATTGATGGGTAGGGTTTCATTTCAGCATAGAATCAAATGGGGCCAAGCCTTTAGTCTCCCTAGCTAGAGGGGCTTAACCCTTGTGTTGTGCAACCTTCATGCCATTGAGAATCATCACTTGAAGTGGTAATTTTTGTCATCACCACCATAAAAACTATTGATTTTACCCCTCTCCTATATGTGCCACCGGTATAGCATATATGCATCATCACTACCTAGTTCAACCACAACACCACCTAGGTGCCACTAACTCACCACCCAAGCAATGCCTACTCATCAATCACCCAAGAAGTGTCACCCCCTATGGCCATGAGGGCCTTTTCATAGCTTTACAAATGGGTAGTTTTGTCTTTTTTTTTTTCTTTTCATCATAACTTGCACCTAAGAACTCTTATTTTTCATGACTAATAGACATTGGAAAGCTCTTTCTAAGAGATTTTCCTTTACGTAATTATTTTTTATCTAGATTGTTGTAATTTTCTAAAATTTGTCTCCAAACCTTTATTTTTCTCTTTTTTCCCAAGTTTCTAACAAGACATAACTTTTTCCCATAATATTGAAAATTAGCAAAAAAATATTTACATTCATAAAAAAAAACAAGGAATCTAATGGTACATGTTATTTTTGGTATTGAATAGACTATTTTTCCAAAAAACTATAAAATCACCATGTATTATAAATAGTTTATTTAGGCTTCCAATTTACATAAAAGTATTAAAAACTTACTTTTTTCTAGAGGTCATATTTTATAGCATTTATTTAATTTCAAGGGGGTTTATTTTTTAACTTTTTTTTGTTTGATAAGTAGGAGGTATTTTCAACAACGTGTCAAATTATGATATTGCTATTAGGATTAAATCATGTAGTTTTACAAGTCAAACTCATTGACCCATGTTTCATGAGTAGTGGTTCACAAGAATCCATCTCTCATGATAGTGAATGGTCCACTTAGCACTCATTGCATCTAGGTGATGCTCATAGAGGTGAAGCAATGGGCCTTCTTAGGAGGTCACCCATCCCAATACTACTCTAGCTCAAGCACACTTAATAACAGAGTTTACCCCAAGGTGAAACCCACTTAGGTTGCAATCCTATTTGTAAAAACTTCAACAAGTGTTATGCCTTATGAACCATTCATTGTAGAGCCCCTTTAGCTCATCAATTGATAAGTAGGAGGAATTTTCGAGAGTGTGTCAAATCATGATATTGCTATCAAGATTCAACCATGTAGTTTTACATGTCAAACTCATTGACCCATGTTTCATGAGTAGTGGTTCACAAGAACCCATCTCTCATGATAGTGAATGGTCCACTTAGCACTCATTGCATCTAGGTGATGCTCATAGATGTGAAGCATTGGGCCTTCTCAAGAGGTCACCTATCCCAATACTACTCCAGCTCAAGTGCACTTAACCATGAAGTTTCTCCCAAGGTTATACCCACTTAGCTTGCAACCCCATTTGCAAAACCTTCAACAAGTGTTGTGCCTTATGAACCATTAATTATAGAGCCCCTTTAGCTCATCAATTGATAAGTAGGAGGTATTTTCCACATCGTATTAAATTATGATATTACTATCAGGATTCAACCATGTAGTTTTACTCGTCAAACTCATTGACCCATGTTTCATGAGTAGTGGTTCACAAGAGACCATCTCTCATGATAGTGAATGGTCCACTTATCACTCATTGCATCTAGGTGATGATCAAAAAGGTTGATGTAGAGCATCTACTAGAAACCACTAACCATTAGGGGTTCTTCAGACCCAAACCACAACTGAGAAGATCAACCAACAAACTCACTTATTCTTTTCATCAAAATCCATCAATTTCACTTGATTTTACATCACAACTTGGCTCCAAATCTTTATCAGATTCAAACATTCCAGTCATCATAATTTGGATAGAAACAAATCAAAAACCTGATTAGAAAACTCTGGAACAATCCATTCTTCAACATGCACCAAATTTACTCTTCAATTTAGCTTATTTCCACAAGGCAAAATAACCACAAAACAACTATTCAGGCTACAAACCTTTTTCTAGTCTTCCAAGACACTGTGTTCATCATATTTTTATTTGAAACAAAATAAGAATATACTCACATAACACTGGACCACCAAATTCTTTAACCTTTGCAGTCGAATACCACTTTGTACACTCAAGACACCTTGATTCCTCATTGTTCAAATAGACCAAAACAAAAAATTTGGCTTCAAGACCTTTTCCAACCATCAATACACCTTTAATACCATCATCTTAATAGTTACAAAACAAATACAATCACTTACACCTTTATTTCCACAAAATTACACTTTCTTTCAATTATAGAACCAATCTTTATTAGCATTGCAACATACTCAAAATGGGTATATCAAGAAACCCTTATTGAAACTCCACAAGCCATTTACTGTTCTAGGAACCCATTTTTTCCAAGTTTATCATATCAAAAATTTAGTTGCCATTGTTTTGAAAATAATACTTGAAAACATGACTGTACCATTGGAAATTACACTTAATTGGCCCAAAATTACAAAGGAGGTGGTCTTAAATCATCACCAAAACACAAAATGACTTTAAATGGTCCTTTAAAAAGTCTTAAAACTCAAGATTCAACAAATTTTAAGAATATAAAGGCTAAAAAAAACACTGAACCACTAAACCCTTAATTTTAGGTTCTAAAATGCAAAAAGGAGTGAAGGTTTATTGAAAAAGAACCTTGCAATCCTCAAATCCACTTACTACCACTTCTAACATGTTAAAATATACCACCCAAACTTAATCTACTATCATAAAGTCCATACACATGTTTCTTCACCATTACCATGCTTGTAACCACCATTTTCAATAGGAAAGCTTAGAATTTCTATTAAAGGCAACATCAAAACTTTGCTTTATTGTTTCCCCTACACTTGCACACATTCATAAACTTAAAAGGTAGCCAAAAACATCCCATTCCACTAACCTAACTAACCTCCATCGGTGGAATGGTGACAAGAAACTTAAAAGACTCTCAAACCCTATTTTAAGGTGATGCAGGAGCATCCTTGGTTCCTTGCAATCTTGCATCAACCAAAAATATTTTCATTTCAGTTTTGTCCTTGTTCAATTCAAGTTGGAAAATTTAGCGTTTCATCATATTTGCTCACCAGATCCTATGGATCTATGTTTTCATCATGGACATGTTCATTTTCCTTATTCCAAGATTTTAGCTCAATTGGATCTTTTTCTAGCAAGTTATCACTTTCGGATTAAGCGACAATTTCTAGAACAAGGCATCGAGCAGTTTCAGGCCTAACGACTAGTTTTGTCTCTTATGGATCCTTCTTGTAATTTTTAGATCCTCGCAATGTGTTTCAAATTTTTTTGTGGAGTGTTCCCAACCTTAATTTAGGTCCACACTTTGTCCTATGCACCTGCCAAGGAGAAATTCAAATTTAAGGCTGACCCATTCATTCACATGTTACATTTCCTTCATGGGAGATTGTAAAGATCTTTGGTCAACACAAAAGTTTCTACACCTTAGGATGTGATATAAATCATTGCAATAGATCATTAGGGAAGTAGCTAGATGAATATTAGATTGATAGGTAAGATTTCATCTTGCATTAAGGAGCATATAAGAATATTGTATTTTGAGCATGTTGTATCAGGCCTATGAGCCCAAATCTGTAAACCCAGATGTTGCTGGTCGATTGTAACCAAAATTTTTGATAATAAAAAATTTTGAATTTCCATTTTCCTCCATATTCTGTGTTGCTTCTATTGTGTAACTCTTGATGCATGGTATAGACTATTCTCTTTGAGGACCCTCCTATTGTGACTACACCAGATTGGTATCAGAGTGAGATTTGTTCCGTGAGAGATCGTCAGAGTTTGCAGAGTCCTGTTGAAGATTCGTTGTGGGGTGGTGGACTAAGGATCCAATCTGCAACTATCAAGGATTTGTGTAAAGATGGTGGGAAGAAGAATTGGTAGAGGAAATGGAGTGTGTGGAAATGCAAACCCAGCTATGATGGAGATGTTGAGAGGAATTGCTACTAGATTGGAATAAGTCAAAACGGCCTAGAGGAGAGGTCAACCAGTTGATGATGTGAGTGATGGAGAGGTAGAAGAATGGAAAGAAAGGGAAAGGGAGGATCAACCTGGCCTAGACTAGGGAGAAGAGAGGTTCATAAGAGCCCTAACCAGAGCAAATACTAAACCACAATTCTAATCCACCAGATTATAGAGGTAAGGTGGATTCAGATGAATTGCTTGATTGTATAACAGAGATGGAGAAGTATTTTGATTTTGAAGGTACTGCCAAAGACAAGAAGGTGAAATTTGCTTGTACAAATTTGAAAGGACATGCATCCCTTTGGTGGGAACATTCGCAGATAGATAGGAAAATGAGAGGAAAGAAGAAGATAAAATCATGGGATCAAATGGTGAATAAGTTAAAGATGAAGTTTATGCCTGCAGATTATTAGATTAGTTTAACTTAGAAGCTGTAGAATTTGAAGCAAGAGTTAAGTGTGACAGAGTATACTAAGGAGTTCTACAAGTTGAATATCAGATTTGAACATTTAGAGGATGAGATCGAGCAAGTAGCCAGATATGTGATGGCTTGAGGACGTCTATACAGGATGAGATCAGTTTGATCAAGTTGTAGAGTGTGGAGGAGGCATATCAATGTGCCCTAAAGGCAGAAGAGAAGCTGAATAAAAGACATGAGCAAAGACAAAGAGGAAGAGGCAAAAGATTTCAGAGAGGAAGAGGATCTTTTTCATATCAGAATAAAGATAAGGAAGTAAGTAAGAATGATAATGCGTACCGTAGAGATGATGGAAAATCTTACTGGAGAGGAGGATATGGTGGTTACTTGAATGAGGGTTATAGAAAATATGATAGAGGATAGGAGAAAAGAGTATTCAGGGGAACTTGTTTTAAGTGTGGTGGAGGACATAAAGCATTTGAATGTAATCAAGGAGAGACAAGAAGAAAGATAGAGAATAGTAGAACAACCCTTATAGAGGAGGACCATGTTGGATCATCTACTAAACCGGAAGAGGGAGAAGTGTTGGTGAATATAAGAGTATTGTGTCAAAGTGAGATGGAGTAGGAACTGTTGCAGAGAAAGAATTTGTTCTGAACTAGATGCAAGGTAGCTAGTAAATGTTGTAGAGTGATTGTTGATAGTGGAAGCTTCGAGAACTTGGTTTTTGAATAAATGGTGACCAAATTGAAGCCGAAAAGATTGAAACACCTGAATCCCTATCAGATAGCACAGATTCAAGATGAGCATAGGATACTGGTAAGTGAACAATGTTTGGTGAAATTGAAGATAGGAAATTATCATGATGAAGTTTTGTGTGATATCATGCCTATGGATGTATGCCATGTTTTGTTGGGAAGGCCTTGGCAGTATGATAGATAGGCTATTCATGATGGGAAGAAGAACACATATACCATTGTTTCTAATGGGATGAAGCAGACTTTGTTGCCATTGGAGGATGTTCCTAAAGTTGAGGTTTTTACGAATGCAAGAATTTGCTTGGTTGATGGAAGGAGATTTCTGGATGGACGGAGACATGAGAACATGTGTTATTCCTTGGTTCCTAAGAAGGATGAAGACTTGAAGCATGTAGAAGAACAATCGAAGGAGATAAAGGAGTTGCTGGAAGAATATGAAGCTATCATTTCAGATAATGTACCTGATGGATTGCCACTTGTGAGGAGTATTAGTCATTGCATGGATTTGATTCTTGGAGCTAGTTTTCCTAATAAAGTAGCACACTAGATGACACCAACAGAGAATGAAGAGTTGAATAGACAAGTGCAAGAGTTGTTAAGGAAGCGTTTGATCAGAGAAAGCTCAAGTCCTTGTGCAGTACCTATTGTGCTAGCACCTAAGAAGGATGGAGAATGGAGGATGTGTATAGACTCTAGAGCCATAAACAAAATCATAGTTAAGTATAGATTTCCTTTGCCCCAAATGGATTACATTATGGATTGTTTGAGTGAAGCTAAATACTTTACAAAGATAGATTTGAAGAGTGGATATCATCATATCAGAATTAGAGAAGGGGATGAGTGGAAGACAACATTCAAGACAAATGAAGGATTGTATGAGTGGTTGGTGATGTCTTTTGGACTAACAAATGCACCAAGTACTTTCATGAGGTTGATGAGTGAGGTATTGAAGAAATTCTTGGGTAAGTTTGTGATAGTCTATTTGGATGACATCTTGATTTTCAGTAAGACTAGAGAAGAACATTTTTTACATATAAGACAAGTTTTGCAGAGGTTGAGAGAAGAGCAGTTGCTGATTAACATTAAGAAGTGTAGGTTCATGAAGGAAGAATTGGTATATCTGGGATTTGTGATATCTGTGGATGGATTGAAGATGGATCTTGAGAAGGTAAGAGAAATTGTTGAATGGCCTACACCAGAAAGCATTGGAGAGGTAAGATCATTTCATGGATTGGCTAGTTTCTACTAGAAGTTCATTAGGAATTTCAGTTCTATTTGTAGTCCTATGACAGAAACAATGAGAGGGGATAATAAATATTTTAGGTGGATATCTGGAGTAGACTGAAGTTTTGAGTTGTTGAAACAAAAGGTGGTTGAGCAACCCGTGTTGGATTTACCAGACTTTAATAAGGTATTTTAGGTAGATTGTGATGCAAGTGGAAATGCAATTAGAGCAAAATTAAGTCAAGAAGGAAGACCAATAGCTTATTTCAGTGATAAATTGAATGATGCTAGGAGAAGGTATTCAATGTATGACCAAGAGTTTTATGCCATAGTACAAGCTTTGAAGAAGTGGAGATATTACTTATTGCCTAAGGAGTTTTTGTTGTATACAAATCATCAGGCATTGTAGTATTTGAATAGTCAAGGTAAGTTGAATCAGAGACACATGAGATGGGTAGAATTCTTGAAGAGTTAGACTTTTGTTTTGAAACATAAGAGTGGAAAGTCAAATAGAGTTGTTGATGCTTTGAGTAGGAGAAGGAATTTACTAGCAAAGATGAGAGTGGAGGTATTAGGCTTTGATGAATTGAAGAACTTGTATGAGGAAGACCTAGATTTTGTAGAACCTTGGAGATCTTGTAAAGAACTAGTCTTGGAAGATAGGAGTCAGTGGTTGGATTATTTCATTTAGTAGGATATTTTGTTCAAAGGGAATCAATTGTGTGTACCCTGGAGTTCAATGAGGGATAAATTGGTGAAAGAAAAACATAGTGGAGGATTGGTAGGACACTTTGGAATTGATAAGACAGTAGCATTAGTTAGTGAGAATTACTTTTGGCCATAGATTCATAAGGATGTTAGGAAATTTGTGTAGAGTTGCATAGTTTTTCAAGTTGCAATAGGGAGTAGTCAGAATGTTGGATTTTATAAACCTTTGGCAGTTTCAGAGAGACCTTGGGAGGATATCAGCATGGATTTCATACTTGGCTTGCCGAAGACATAAAGAGGTAATGATTCTATATTTGTGGTGGTGGATAAATTTTATAAAATGTCACATTTCATACCTTGTAAGAAGACAACAGATGCAATACATGTAGCGGACTTGTTTTTCAAGGAAGGGGTTAGATTGCATGGATTACCTAGGAGTATTGTTTTAGATAGAGATACAAAGTTTGTTGGTTACTTTTGGAGGACACTTTGGAAGAAGTTAAAGATAGATTTAAAGTTCAGTTCTACTTTTCACCCACAAACTGATGGATAGAAGAAGTAGTAAACATGAGTTTGGGGAACTTGCTAAGGTTTTTGGTTGGAGAGAAGACCAAAGGTTGGGATTTAGTCCTTGCACAAGCAGAGTTTGGTTACAAAAATTCAGTGAACAAGAGTACCAGAAAGATACCCTTTAGGATTGTTATTGGAGTTCATCCTAGAGGTATATCAGAGTTGTGAGACATCAATAATGAAGATAAAAGGAGTGAAGAAGTAGAGGAATTTACAGAACATATGAAGAAAGTGTGTACTCAAGTAAAGCAACAATTGGAAGATATGAACTGAAATAAGGAGTGAGTAGATGAAAAGAGGAGAAAAAAGGAGTTTGAAGTTGGAGATGAAGTGATGGTGTATTTGAGGAAGGAAATATTTCTAGTTGGCACATTAAATAAGCTCAAGATGAGGAAGTTTGGACCCTGTAAGATTTTGAAGAAATTTGATTCAAGAAATGCATATGAAGTAGAGTTACTAGACGGTGTGGGTATATCACCTATATTCAAAATTGTAGATATACATCAGTACCATAAAGCAAAATTCAAAGAAGACAATAAATTAGAATTGGAGAAATAGTTTCCTAAACAACAATTAGGTGAGATAAAAGAGATTTTGGATATCGAGGTGGGAGGAAAATACATGGAAGATAGTACAAAGAATATCTTGTGAAGTGGAAGGGCAGACTAGTGGAGGATTCTTCTTGGATTTCTCAGGTTGAGGTAGACCATTTTGGTTTTCCTTTGGCCCCAACAAAGTGAGGGACTTACTTTTCAAATAACCCCAGATGTTTGATGTAGGAGAATCCTTGGTTCCTTGCAATCATGTATCAACCAAAATGAATATTAGATTGATAGGTAAGATTTCAACTCGCATTAAGGAGCATATAGGAATATTGTATTTTGAGCACGTTGTATCAGGCCTGTGAGCCCAAATCCGTAAACCCGGATGTTGCTGACTGATTATAACCAAAATTTTTGATAATTAGAAAGTTTGAATATGTATTTTCCTACATATTCCATGTTTCTTCTATTGTGTAACTCTTGTTGCACGGTCTGGATTGTTCTCTTTGAGGACCCTCCTCCCGTGACTACACCATAAGGGTTACAAACTGTCACAAGTTAGAAGCCTGCAAACTAACTTTAATTTCAATTGAAACTTCTTAAACCACCTTGCTTAAATATTTTACACTTAAATGAATTCAAAACACTAGAAATCAAGGCTTTATGATGTACAGATTCAAAAGGATTGAAAAATCTCAAAAACAAACATTGTTTCAAAAAGCAGAGTACTCTTATTTCAAATTTGGTTACAAAATCCTAAGACTGCCCTTTTCCTCACCCTTTACATGCTTTATATAGATGCTTACATCAGTTAAACTAACTGCCTATTCAAATTTATGGACCAACCTTTCTATTTTCCTACTTGACTCTTCATATTCTTTCCTTTTTTACATTTTTCCCACTTTTCCCAATCTAACAACTTTGCATTTTTTGCAAGTCTTACATTTTCCTTCTTTTTGACCACCTAGAGACCTATTAATGACTCAATCACATTGGAAATGACCCTTACATGACCATTTTACATTTTTTTCCATTTAAAAATTTAAATTTTACAATTTTTCCTTTTGAAGGCATTCAGAGGACAAGGTGTTCTTGCACCATACAACCAACCTACAAAAACTTTCCAAGTCCCTTGGTAACCTATTGTTGCATTTCATTCTACTCCTCAACTTGTCTTGAACTGCTCTTTCTTTCTTTCTCTTGAATCTTTTCATTGTCTTCATCTGGTTCCATCCTTTTCCTTCAGCTTTGTCTTCATTTTTGACTCTTCTTGTCTTCACTTGTCTTTTTCCATCTCTCTTCTTTGCCTATCAGGTTCACAATCATTCTTTCATTCAAAAGGACACAAGACTGTCCTTTCACAACTCTCAACTTTCCACTAACTCTTTCTCAACCAAAAGGACATAGGACTGTCCTCCCACTTTGCTTTTCCAAGCAATCTTTTCTCTTTTTCCATAATTCATCCTTGACCTTCTCTAACCAATCATCTCTTCATCTACTCCCATCAGTGGAGTACACTTCAGGCTGAAAAATCAAGTGCTTCTTTAGTTAGGTATCCATCTCCTTTACTGATCCATCACACAAACTCAAAAAACTTCTTTTCCTCACCTAGGCGTCTCCTCTTTTCTCTACCTAGTCTCTTGGCAATCAACAACCAAGTTCTCTCTTAACCTGCACAACCACACACACAAACACCAAACTCTCTCTGCAGCTTAGATGGATCAAGCACCTGCAACCAACCACAACTCAACAACAACAACTAAACCAATTATCAGAATCAACTAGATATGATACCAATTGATGTAAAAAATCTACCAACAACCACTAACCATTAGGGGTTCTTCAGACCCAAACTGCAACTGAGAAGATCAACCAACAAACTCACTTATTCTTTTCATTAAAATCCATCAATTTCACTTGATTTTACATCACAACATGGCTCCAAATATTTATCAAATTCAAAACATCTCAGTCATCATCATTTGGATAGAAACAAATCAAAAAAATGATTAGAAAACTTTGGAACAATGTATTCTTCAACATGCACCAAATTTACTCTTCAATTCAACTTATTTCCACAAGGAAAAATAACCACAAAACAACAATTCAGGCTACAAACCTTTTTCCAGTCTTCCAAGACATTGTGTTCATCATATTTTTATTTGAAAAAAACCAAGAATATACTCACATAACACTGGACCACCAGATTCTTTAACCTTTGCAGTTAAATACCACTTTGCACACTCAAGACACCTTGATTCCTTATTGTTCAAACACACCAAAACAAAAAATTTGGCTTCAAGACCTTTTCTAACCATCAATACACCTTTAATATCATAATTTTAATAGTTACAAAACAAAGACAATCACTTACACCTTTATTTCCACAGAATTACACTTTCTTGCAATTATAGACCCAATCTCTAGTAGCATTGCAACATACTCAAAACATGTATATCAATAAAAACTTATTGAAGCCCCATAAGCTATTTACTATTCTAGGAACCCATTTTTTCCAAGTTTATCATATCACAAATTTAGTTGCCATTGTTTTGTAAAGAATACTTGAAAACATGACTATATCGCTAGAAATTACACTCAATTAGCCCAAAATTACAAAGGAGGCGGTCTTAAATCATCACCAAAACACCAAATGACTTTAAATAGTCCTTCAACAAGTCTCAAAACTCAAGATTCAACAAATTTTAAGAATAGAAAGGCTCAAAAAACCACTAAACCCTTGATTTTAGGTTCCAAAATGCAAAAAGGAGTGAGGGTTTATTGAAAAAGAACCTTGCAATCCTCAAATCCACTTACTACCACTTCTAACATGCTAAAATATACCTAAAAAAACTTAGTCTACCATCATCAATTCTGTACACATGCTGCTTCACCATTACCATGCTTGTAACCACCATTTTCAATAGGAAAACTCATAATTTTTGTTAAAGGCAACATCAAAACTTTGCTTTATTGTTTCCCTTGCACCTGCACACATTCATAAACTAAAAAAGAAACCAAAAATATCCCATTCCACTAACCTAACTAACATCCATTCTAGTTTATTACCTATCTTTGTTCAAAATCCCTGCCCATGTTGGGGAGAAGATTGAACAAATTCAGCGGAATTTTTTGTGATTAGGAACAAAAGAAAAAAATAGACTAGCCCTGGTTAGCTAGGAAAAAGTGTGTATGCCTAAAAGAAGTGGGGGTCTGGGGTTGAGAAGAATTTCCATGCTAAACAAATCTTTAACAACTAAAATTGGTTGGAATCTTTTGGAGGGCTCCAAAGACTGGGTTAAAATTTTCCAAGCTAAGTACTTAAGGAATAGGAATTCTAGTTGTTTTCTCTCACAATCGGATTTTCCTACTAGTTCAGCCTTATAGAATCATCTTATGAGATTGAGGAATGTGTTGAAGATGGGGGAAAGAAAGAGAATAGGGAATGGGAATAATAATGATTTTTGGAAGGATCCTTGGATAGAGAATTCCACTTTGTCTGCCTTTGAAGAAATGAATCCTCTCAAGCTTAGCTCAAACAAGATTTGTGGCAAAAAGGTGCTTGATTATATAAACTGGGACTTGGAGGAACCTAAATGGAAGGAGTTCAACACTCTATTAAGGAGAAACAATCTTAGAGGTCAAAGACAGGTGAATTGGGATCCAATCCTCATGAATTTGCATAATTTGATAGGGGAGGCTAAGTGGTTTGATAGAGAAAGGGAAGATGAGTGGCTCTAGAAAAGCAACTCTTATGGCTATGTCTCAGTTAAAAAGACCTATGAAGATCTGGTGAGGGCCCATATTGCTATTCCTGATCACTTCTGGGATAGGGTGTGGCTTAAAAATCTTGTTCCCAAAATTAATTATTTTTGGTGGACTGCTACTCATAGAAAAATTCTCAATATTGACAGTTTAGTTAAGAGAGGCTTCCAACTGGTAAATAGGTGTTCACTCTATAAACAAGAAGAGGATTTGATAATTCATAGTTTCTTTCAATGCCAAGATGCGAGGGAAGTGTGGTCTTGCTTTTGTTGTTGTTATCCTCTAATTGGGTGTTTCCTAATTCAATGAAGTTTTTTATTGAAGGTTGTCAAACTTCCCATTCTCACATAATGTTATTGTGGACCTTTGGAAACAAGTTCCTCCATTTGTTACCTAGGGATTGTGGAAGGAGAGGAATAATAGAATTTTTAGAGACGTAGAGAGTAGTTGGGAGGTAAGTCAGATTATTAAAACCCAAATTAAGGAAAAGATTGAGACATGAAGATACAACTTCTCCAATACCTGGCCTAATTACAAAGAAATGAGGATAAAACAAAATTGGGGAATAAGGGGGGATTTAACCAATCTGAATTGGTCAAAGATGCTTAACAGAATGGGTATTGTTTGGAGTCCTTTGCTAAAATATTGGGTAAAGTGTAATTTTGATGGGTTCTCAAAAAGGCAACCTAAGACAAGCTGGTGTAGAGGGCCTAGTAAGAAATCATAAATGTGACAGTATTATGGGTTTTGGGGTGACTTTTGGTGTTTTCTCTAACATTAAAGCTGAAGCTATGACTGCTCTTGGAGGCTTCAATTTTCTAAAGGAGCTAGGGTACAAAAATGTCATCATTGAAGGAGATTCTAAGCTAATTGTGGACATCCTAAATGAAGAAGCTGCACCTCCTTGGGAATTAAAAAATATAATAGATAGATGCAAAGTCATTAATTTTTTTTTAACATATGTCGGGTACAACATGTGTATAGGGAAGGAAACAAAGCAGCTGATTATGCTGCCAATGTGGTGTTGAGCTGCAAGGGATGGACATGTTGGACCAATGACAACATGTCGACGTCTTTAAGAGATGTAATCCTTAATGAAATATTTGAAAATGAATATCACATACAAATTTGATAGGTTAGTTGGTTGCGGAATTAACAAGTACCAAGTGGTGTTGTTTAGCTTTCTGTGTAATGATGGTATCTAGAGTATGGGGTGGTATAGGAGGATCTTAGAAGGAGATAATCTTAATAATTGAACTTTAAAGATGATGTTCAAATATCACATGAAGTTATTGAAATTGATAAAGGTTTTCATTTCTATGCGTGCCGAAAAGCCTTGTGTCAACAATCCCTGTATTTCTGTAGTGGGGAAAAAAATAAATTTTAATTGGGATTTAAATGCTTGCAAGAATAATGATGAGTTTTGGGTTCTAGGAAATGAGAAGTTGGATTTCTTATTAAGAAACTTCTTGAATTTTCATTCTATATTAGCTCTGAGTATTATTTGGTGTTTGAGTGTTGGTTACATTCAGGGAAGGAAGTAGATTGTGTGGGTGATTATGAAGAAAATCCTGACGTAGCAAAAGAACTTGCAGAGGAGCAAAATGGGTAGACCAAGGAAAAGAACAAAGCCATCAAATTGCCAAGCCCTCAAACAGAATGTGAACCTATGGAGGATTTTTGAGAATGCGGGTATGGTCCTATTCTTCCAATCTTTGAAAGGATACAATGAGAACTTAATAGCTAAATTCACCAACTCCTAGAGGAAGGGTAGTGTCACTATTGGTGCAGTGAAGTTTGAGGTCACCACTCAATTTATTGCAAAAGCTACGGGTTTACAGAATAATGGGCTAAAAGTTGCTAAGAAAAGTGGAGCAGACTACCAGAGGTTTGTCGATGAATTCCTTCATGAAGGTGAAAATCTTAAGAGATTCTAGAACGGGTATGCCAGACTTGAAATCCCTCCTTTTGCTTTAGTAAGCTTGTTTGTTATGCACTATTTTAACTTGAGGGTAGGTACATGTTAGTACATGCATACCACTTCCCTCTATTAAACCATATTAGGCATGGGGAGCGTATCAATTTTCCATTTTACCTGTTGTCCTCCCTGCAACTTAACATTGAAAAAGGCACTAGTCCTCCCCTCCACCAGGTTCTTATGCTTACCTTGTACAAATATGCCTTGGCCCTGAATCCTCATGGAAATCCTCTAAATGCTAGAAATGTGAACCCTAACCCATTTGAAGAAGAAAATGTGGAACAATTGGAGGAAAACCCTAATGTTGATGAACTCTCGGTTGATGAACAAATTCCCTACCACCCTCTTGCAATTGCTGCTAGGCATATGTTAATCCCTACGAAATGTAACTCCCCTATGGCTAATGTGTCAAATACCTCAACTCCTTTGTCATAGAAGAGTGAGGAAATTATAAGAATTGAATTAGAGCTCATTAGAGCAACACCTGAAAAAAGGAAGCACTCCCCTCTGTTGTTAGAACCCCTGAAAGCTAAGAAACCCAGAAGAGATATTAATCCTAGAGATGTTATAAATATCAATGAGGAAGGGAACCAAATGGAGGAGGCTAAGGAAAATTTGCAAGGGAAAGGGAGTGGTGGACCAAGTGGGGGAAGAAGGTTGGCTCATTGGGCTAAGGTTGCCTCAAAGGAGAAAAAAGGAAAACAAAAAATGTCCATGAATGAGGAGGCTTGGACTTGGGGTATGAAGATTTTGAAGCCCAAGAAGAAGACTCTGAAGAATTGGATTTTGAGGACACTTCCTATGAGATGGGGGAGGATGGTTTGAAGGAGGAAAAAGAGGAGGAAGAGGAGCAAGTGGAGCCTTTTGAGGACAAGATTGAGGTCGAGAATGTGCAGGATGTTGGGTTCTCGGGAATGGAAAACAAAGTTGAGGATCTTAGTAATGGGTTTTTAAAAAGTAGACTAACCTTTCTGCAGGTAAAATTTGAAGACATGGAGAAGGCATTAGTTACTCTCATGAAAGTAACTAACAGGTTGATGAGAAGAGTGATGCTTGGAGCGGCTTCTGGTGAAATGAAGATTACCAAGAAATTAAAGAAATAGGGGAAACCTGATACCTTAAAGATGTTGGATAAGATAGAGGGCCCTGACTGGTGTGAACATTACTCTCATGGGAGAGTATGGGGACCTATTAAAGAAAGCTAGTTAATGGCTGTTGTTGTTGCTCTGCTATTTTTTGATGAGTTTTTTGTCTTTCTATAATATCTAGGACTATTTTGTTAATTTCTATAGGTTATGGTGGAATACCACCTGGGATACTGTCGATTTCATTAATGGTCTTCGTAGATCAAAGTATGTTGGTAAAAACTTAATTTTTTTGATTGATAATGGTTGGACAATGGTTACTTTAAATATTGGCTTGTGTGCTAAAACTATTGCTATTTTTTGGATGGTTGGTGGTGTTGTTTCCCACCTCTCTCTGCTGCTTTTTGGTTTGTTACTGTAACTATGGGATCAAGGACCTTCCCTACTCATCTAATAAAAAACTAACCTCCATCGGTGAAATGGTGACAAGAAACTTAAAAGATTCTCAAACCATGTTTTAAGGGTTACAAACTGTCACAAGTTAGAAGCCTGCAAACCAACTTTAATTTCAATTGAAACTTCTCAAGCCACCTTGCTTAAAGAGTTTACACTTAAATGAATTCAAAACACTAGAAATCAAGGCTTTATGATGTACAAATTCAAAAGGATTGAAAAATCTCAAAAAGAAACATTGTTTGAAAAAGTAGAGTACTCTTATTTCAAATTTGGTTACAAAATCCTAAGACTGCCCTTTTCCTTGCCCTTTACATGCTTTATATAGATGCTTACATTAGTTAAACTAATTGCCTATTCAACTTCATCGACAAAACTTTCTATTTTCCTACTTGACTCTTCATATTCTTGCCTTTTTTGCATTTTTTCCACTTTTCCCAATCTGACAACTTTGCATTTTTTGCAAGTTTTACATTTTCCTTCTTTTTGACCACCTCGAGACAGCTCTAGGAAAATTCACCAACAACAATTCATCGATGGGAAATTCACTGCTAGCAATTCACTGTGGGAAAATTCACCGCCATGGCAAATTCATCACCAAATAAAATTCATTGCCAACAATTCACTGTGGTGGAAAATTAACTTCCATGAATATTTTTTAATATATATTTCCTAAACTTTGGTTTTTTTTGCAAAAGAATAATTTGATTTATGATAATAAAAATGAATGAAAAATTAATAACATTAACTTTAAGGAATTTGATTTATGATAATAAAAATAAAAATATTTTATTTTATCAGTCATCTATAATTGATTTATGATAATAAAAATAAATCAATTTTTAATATATTATCATGTTAAAATTCATTCATATTAAAATAAACACAAAAAAATAATTACTATTGAGATGAATAGAAATTACTATAAACCAAACCTAACACAAAAATATTTTTCAATATATTTTATTTTATCAATCATCTATAATTGATTTATGATAATAAAAATAAATCAATTTTTAATATATTATCATGTTAAAAACATTCATATCAAAATAAACATAAAAAATAATTACTATTGAGATGAATAGAAATTACTATTAACCAAACCTAACACAAAAATAAATCATCTTAATAAATCAATTATTGGTAATTAGAGAGGTGTATGATTATTATTTTTTGGGTATCTCAATAAATAAATAGGATCAATCAATAATTACTATGGAGATGAATAAAAATTACTATGGGCAATAAATACCAATAATTAAAAATAAAATTATCAATAAATTGTAACCAAGGTGAAAATTATATATATTAAAAAATATTAATGGCGGTTAATTTTCCATTGCGATGAATTGTTGGCAGTGAATTTTAGTTGGTGATGAATTTGTCATGGCGGTGAATTTTCCCACGGTGAATTGTTGGCAGTGAACTTTCCATCGGTGAATTGCTGACGATGAATTTGCTAGACTATTGATGACTCAATCACATTGAAAATGACCCTTTTACATTGTTTTCCATTTGAAAATTCAAATTTTACAATTTTTCCCTTTGAAGGCATTAGAGGACAAGGTGCTCCTACACCAGAGGTGAATCACATGGCCTTCTCAGGAGGTCACCCATCCCAATACTACTCCAGCTCAAGTACACTTAACCACAAAGTTTCCCCTAAGGTTAAACCCACTTAGCTTGCAACCCCATTTACAAAACCTTCAACAAGTGTTGTTCCTTATGAACCATTCATTATAGAGCTCCTTTAGCTCATCAATTGATAAGTAGGAGGTATTTTAGCATGTCAAATTATGATATTGCTATCAGGATTCAACTGTGTAATTTTATGAGTCAAACTCATTGACCCATGTTTCATGATTAGTGGTTCACAAGAACCCATCTCTCATGATAGTGAATGGTCACTTAACACTCATTGCATCTAGGTGATGCTCACAGAGGTGAAGCACTGGGCCTTCTTGGGAGGTCACCCATCCTAGTACTACTCCAACTCAAGCACACTTAACCATGAAGTTTCCCCCAAGGTAAAACCCACTTAGCTTGCAAACTCATTTGCAAAAAATTCACCAAGTGTTGTGCCTTATGAACCATTCATTATAGAACCTCTTTAGCTCATCAATTGATAAGTAGGAGGTATTTTCTAGAGCATGTCAAATTATGATATTGTTATCAGGATTCAATTGTGCAGTTTTACAAGTCAAACTCATTAACCCACGTTTCATGAGTAGTGGTTCACAAGAACCCATCTCTCATGATAGTGAATGGTCCACTTAGCACTCATTGCATCTAGGTGATTCTCACAGAGGTGAAGCATTGGGCCTTCCTGGGAGGTCACCCATCCTAGTGCTACTCCAGCTCAAGCACACTTAACCACAAAGTTTCCCCCAAGATTAAACCCACTTAGCTTGCAACCGCATTCACAAAACCTTCAACAAGTGTTGTGCCTTACAAACCATTAATTATAGATCCCCTTTAGCTCATCAATTTATAATTAAGATGTATTTTCCACAACATGTCAAATTATGATATTGCTATCAGGATTCAACTGTGTAGTTTTACGAGTCAAACTCATTGACCCATGTTTCATGAGTAGTGGTTCAAAAGAACCCATCTCTCATGATAGTGAATGTTCCACTAAGCACTCATTGCATCTAGGTGATGCTCATAGAGGTGAAGCACCGGGCCTTCCCGAGAGGTCACCCATCCTAGTACTACTCCAACTCAAGCACACTTAACCACAAAGTTCCCCCAAGGTTAAACCCACTTAGATTGTAACCCCATTTGCAAAAAAATTATCAAGTGTTGCGCCTTATGAACCATTCATTATAGAGCCCCTTTAGATCATCAATTGATAAGTAGGAGGTATTTTCCACAGTGTGTCAAATTATGATATTGCTATTAGGATTCAACTGTGTAGTTTTACGAGTCAAACTCATTGACCCATATTTCATGAGTAGTGGTTCACAAGAACCCATCTCTCATGATATTGAATGGTACAATTAGCACTCATTTCATCTAGGTGATGCTCATAAAGGTGAACCACTAGGCCTTCCTGGGAGGCTACCCATCCCAACACTACTCCAACTCAAGTGCACTTAACCACAAAGTTTCCCCCAAGGTTAAACCCACTTAGCTTGCAACCCCATTTGCAAAAAATTTAGCAAGTGTTGTGCCTTATGAACCATTCATTATAGATTCCCTTTAGCTCATCAATTGATAAGTAGGAGGTATTTTCCATAGTGTGTCAAATTATGATATTGCTATCAAGATTCAACTGTGTAGTTTTACGAGTCAACTCATTGACCCATGTTTCATGAGTAGTGGTTCACAAAAACCCATCTCTCATGATAGTGGATGGTCCACTTAGCACTCGTTGCATCTAGGTGATGCTCGTGGAGGTGAAGCATTGGGCCTTCCTGGGAGGTCACCCATCCCAATACTACTCCAACTCAAGCACACGTAACCATAGAGTTTCCCCCAAGGTTAAGCCCACTTAGCTTGCAACCCCATTTGAAAAACCTTCAACAAGTGTTGTGCCTTATAAACCACTCATTATAGAGCCCCTTTAGCTCATCAATTGATAAGTAGGAGGTATTTTCCACGTGTCAAATTATGATATTGTTATTAGGATTCAAATGTGTAGTTTTACGAGTCAAACTCATTGACCCATGTTTCATAAGTAGTGGTTCAAAAGAACACATCTCTCATGACAGTAAATGGTCCACTTAGCACCCATTGCATCTAGGTGATGCTCACAAAGGTGAAGCATTGGGCCTTCCTGGGAAGTCATCCATCCTAGTACTACTCCATCTCAAACACACTTAACCACAAAGTTTCCCCCAAGGTTAAACCCACTTAGCTTGCAACCCCATTTGCAAAACCTTCAACAAGTGTTTTTACCTATAAACTATTCATTATAGAGCCCCTTTAGTTCATCAATTGATAAGTAGGAGGTATTTTCCACACTGTGTCAAATTATGATATTGCTATTAGGATTCAACCATGTAGTTTTATGAGTCAAACTCATTGATCCATATTTCATTAGTAGTGGTTCACGAGAACCCATCTCTCATGATAGTGAATGGTCCACTTAACACTCATTGCATCTAGGTCATGCTCATAGAGGTGAAGCACTGGGCCTTCCCAGGAGGTCACCCATCCTAGTACTACTCCAGCTCAAGTGCACTTAACCATGAAGTTTCCCCCAAGGTTAAACCCACTTAGCTTGCAACCCCATTTGCAAAACCTTCATTTGCAACCATAGAGTTTCCCCCAAGGTTAAATCCACTTAGCTTACAAACCCATTTGCAAAACCTTCAACAAGCTAAGTGGGTTTAGCCTTGGGGGAAACTCCTTGGTTAAGTGTGCTGGAGTTGGAGTAGTATTGGGATGGGTTACCTCCTAAGAAGGCCCAGTGCTTTACCTCTGTGAGCATCACCTAGATGCAATGAGTGCCAAGTGGACCATTCACTATCATGAGAGATGGGTTCTTGTGAACCACTACTCATGAAACATGGGTCAATGAGTTTGAATCATAAAACTACACGATTTAATCCTTATAGCAATATCATAATTTGACACGCTATGGAAAATACCTCCTACTTATCAATTAATGAGCTAAAGGGGCTCTATAATGAATGGTTCATAAGGAAAAACACTTGTTGAAGGTTTTTCAAATGGGGTTGCAAGCTAAGTGGGTTTAACCTGGGGGGAAACTTCATGGTTAAGTGCACTTGAGTTGGAGTAGTACTAGGATGGGTGACCTCCTGAGAAGGCCCAGTGCTTCACCTCTGTGAGCATCACCTAGATGCAATGAGTGCTAAGTGGAACATTCACTATCATGAGAGATGGGTTCTTGTGAACCAGTACTCATGAAACATGGATCAATGAGTTTGATTCGTAAAACTACATGGTTGAATCTTGATAACAATATCATTTTTTCATTTTTTGAGGTTATAAAACATAAATTATCTTTCTTCTTGTGGTCACCTCATGACATGAATTAAACTCATCCTTTTTTAGAAATTTGTAAAAATGCTAAACAAATGGATATATTTATAAATGAGCTAAGATAAAGTTCGTATATGATTA
>VDFB02272765.1:0-41685 GCA_007258455.2 Sequoia sempervirens
CGAGGAAATTATCGAAGAGGATAGTAGGTTGTTGAAAACTACTATTCTTTTTGTCGTTGTCAATCCCAACAGGGTTTCGACAAGGAAGTATATGGAAGAGTGGTTTCATAGAATATGGGAAAATAAAATAGTGTTTCAATTCTATTATTGTCATATATTGTATGCCATTTTCTTTAATAACCATAATTCTCGAGAGGAAGTAATAAAGAAAAAAATTTGGAATGTTGGGATGGTTGTCTTCCATGCCCTAGCATGGATTCTCTATGCACTGGAAGAGGAGGTCCTGGCCCTCTCTAGTACTAAATGGCTAGTTATCAAACATGTTCCTCCTCGTGTCTGGAAATTCCTTCCACTTTCATTGAAATTGTATGGAAATGTATTAAAAGTTGATGATACTAAAACCCCTCTCCTGCACTCTGATGCACGGGCACTGGTATTCTTGTCTCCAGAATTAGATCTTCTAGAGGTCTTGGAAATTAAATTGAAAACTGACAGTGTTTTTTGTGAACTCAAAACCTTGGGAGGGTTGAATGCTTGTTACTTGTGTAGATGAGAACGCCACATCAGAAGAAACTATGGATTTAAAATTCTTAAAGCTCCCTTTGGGTGGTTATTGTTGATTTTGCATCGGCCCCGACCTACACTTCATATGTTTGAATATTTTTGTGCCCCCTTTTTGTAGCGCCTTCATCCGATTGTGCCACATGTTAGTCGCGTGCACCTTTGAAAATTTTCTTCCCTTACTTCTCCTTCAAGATCCGCCCTTGCAACACGTATCTGCAGCGCTTGCCTTTAAGGATCCTCTCTCCTTTCTTTCTCCTCTGACCGTTTCCCATGTGCCACATTGCATCCTTTTGTGGGTAGGCCCCACAATCAAAGCTTAATGCATTCGCTACGCCATGTGTCTTCTCTGTGGGGATTTTGATCGCAAGGGAAGGATGAATGAATGTGAAGCCCCATCATTGTGCCACGTGTCCTAACCAACTCTATGGGTGGACAACGCGTGTCATTTGGAGATTTCTACTACTTTCGCTTTCAGACCGCATTCATCATTGCAAGAGGGAGCATTTTCTTCGAGGCGACTGAATACCATGTTTTAGAATCATTCTGTTCCAACAGTTTAGAGAATCATTACAACAAGCAGCATAGCCCATGCCTAGGGAATCTTTTCGATTATTAGCTTTCAAGCGATGGATGGATCTATATATACTGCTTCAACTCTCTAAAAAAGGGTTCAAAAAATACACAGAAAAGTGTTGAAAGACTGTAGGCCTTTACATTATTTTTAATTATTGTATTAAGACTCACAGACTATGCCAATTTGTTCAGCCTCTTTGTTTCTTAGATAATTGATAAGACATTATATTGTGTTGTTTATTGTACTGAGTGGTTTATCTACAAGACTTCTATAATTTCAATATAAATTTGTTGATTCAGATCATGTCTTGAACTCTTCTTGTTCAGTGAATGTATGTGGAAGTTATGTTATGTTATTTGATGAACTTCTTAGGTTTTCCATCTATGCTTTTTGTTATTTGTGGACATGCAGATTATTGAACGAGCCCTTAAATATCATCTAAAAGGAAGATTTATCATGCCTATATACTTAATTCTTGGCACATCGCCTTAGATTAGATTTTATTTTAATATATTTTCTTTCTTTTCCCTTTTCAACCCCCTAATACATGGAATATTTGACTTCTTTAAAACCCAAAGGTTACTCAGTTTAGCACAATTGGTCCCCCCATTAACTGAGTTTCCCATAAGGCTATTTTCCTAGCAATTTTAGGCATTAATAGTGGCATGCCCGGTGGGACCTATTTGAATATATTTAAATTTAAAGTGGGTGTAAGATCCATAGACCTATTACTAGATCCTAGATAGCGTACAACCCTAGCCTGATAGTGCCACTGCTAGTCACAGTACAAGCAAGAACCCATCTAGTAAACTTCTTGACTCGTCCACCAGTCTCGTTACCAGTGGTTAACATAAATTTTGTAGCATGGGATGTCAGAAGCCCTCTCATAGCACCAATAGCACCGACCGTTTGGGCTCCTATCCCAACCTCTGATTTAAAACATTTACCAAAATTCATCGAGGAAGGCTCGAAAACACCATCTAGTCATCTACAAGATGTGGCGGACATGTGTTTGGTGCATGGTATAGCCAATCAAAATGTAGCATTGAGATTGTTTGCATCCTCTTTCAAAGGCAAGGCACTAGATTAGTACTGCACTTTGGAATCCAATACTATCGGTACCTGGGATCAGCTTGGAGATCCTTTTCACGAGCGATTTTCAAACAATGGAGATCAGTCTTCACTATTTCAGTAGTTGGTGACCATAAAGTGGGCTCCTCAGGAGGCCATGACCAAATTTAATACCCAGTTTCACATAACTTGGCAAAGGATCCAGCCTGTTATTCGCCTGCATGCCAATTTGGCATTCATGTTCTATCTAAAATCTCTCAACACCAACACTTCGGTGATGATCCACTCCCTTGGTGGGAACACCTCGTTGGATGCATATAACATTATTGTTAAGGCAAAGAATAATTTGATTGATGCCAAAAAGTGACAACCTCAGCCTATTATGCCTATATTTGCAAAGTTTTCAATTCTCACCCAGGAGATAGCTTCTACTAGTGTATCTGCTCCTCCCCAATCTATGTATGCATATCTGAGCGCGTCGCAGAACATTGCTTCTACATCAAACTACTCAAAAGATGAAATGAGCAACATCAAGGAGTTGTTGTAGAACTTCTCAAATGAAATAACTAGTATCAAGTGGCAACAGTCCATGCCTCTGAAGCCAACTTGCCAAAATTACCAAGGTGGAAGATCTTCCTACTAGCAAAATCAATTCCAAGGAGGTGAACACACAAATCCACAGGCTCAAACGAATAATCAGATAGTTTTGGTGCCTACTCCATTACAAAATGTTCACCCAAGTTCGAATAAAGAACTAGTAGTAGGGAAAATTAATCTCGTTGATGACATCAATCCTTGGTGCTTCCCTTGCAATGAAGCACATATGCCCTAAAATTGTCTGTGTAACAATTTACAGCAAAGAGTGGCAGAACAACACAGTCAAGGCATTGTGTCAGATTCAAGAGGTTATGTATATGCCTCTCCACAAATAGAAAACACGATACTCACTGCACAAATGCAAGGAATGTCTCAGGAGCAAGAAATAGATATAGCTCCTAATCACGCGCTCTTCTCATGGATGGAAGAAGAAGAGGTGGTGTTTGCAAATGATGCATCCACATCAAAGGCCCCACAAGTGCAATCAAATTATAACACTCGCTCAAAGAGGAGATTCATGGGCAAACTGGTTGCTCAACAACCCAAAAGTGCTCCTGACCAAGCTCCTAGTACCTCCGCAATTGCACAACAATCTTAGCCACACTAGGAGATTGTCATAACAAGGTCTAAGGAATAGAAGTCTTTGAATCCAAAACCATTCAATGTGGTGGAACAATTAAAGAAAGCCTCTACTAATGTATCTCTTTGGGATATCTTAGCTATTCTAGAGAAAAATTTGTTACTGTAGAGGGCCCTATTGGACGATGCAAACATAGAGCCAACAGAGCAACCATCCAAGGGAAAGGTCATTGATTCATCACCTTGGGCCAAAGTCCTCACAAATAGTGGAGAGGAAGCCACTATCGAAAATAAAGGTAAGTTGAAACCAAAACCCTTTTTTTAACTCTTATTGTGGGTAAGAAATTGTTGCACAATTCTATGATTGACTCTAGTGCTAGCACCATAGGCATGCCCAACCAGATAGCTAAATCCTTAGGACTTAGCTATGAACATTTAAATAGAGGGGTTATGTAGCTTGATGGGAATAAGGTTGAAATTGTAGGTGTCATTAAGAACCTCCCCTTGACTCTATTCTCCTGCACTAGTATCACTATTCCACAAGATACTATGATCATTGACATCCCCCCCATGTTCAGTATTTGCTTATCCTAGGAGTTCACTACAAAGATAGATAGGTATCTTTCCTTAGATTGGTCACACTTGATTCTTAGGACCAAGCATGGAGCTAAGATGAAGATAGTGTCTGAACCTTTGCATTCGGAACATGTAGCAGATGAAGCCATGATAAATTTTGAGGCTACTCATACCTCTATCACTAAAGATGAGATGTATTGTACTGAGCTACTTGAGGATGATAAGGTCACCGAAGATCAGACTAATCAAGAAGAGGTCCTCTTGAGTGATTTTATAGACACTGATCCTTTCGGAAATTATCATGCCACTATATTGGGAACTGATGTCATTTATGATGAGGATCAAGTGATTCTAAAGGTGATGAAGGAATCTGAGGGTGGACAAGCCTCAGAGCTGTGGACACTGCATTTTGATCGAGAAAGATGCAAAGTTGATGCAGGAGCTAGGATATGTTTGTCATCCCCATCTAATGAAAAAAAACTTAGATCTTTTTACTTTTAGTTTGCCTATTCAAACAATGAAGTTGAATATGAAGGCCTTGTGCAAGGTCTACGTCTTGTGGAACAGATGGGCATTAAACAAATAATGGTGTTCAGAGACTCTAAGCTAATAGTCAATCAAGTTTGAGGGGTCTCTGCAACAAAGAATGTCCACATGAGATCTTATAGACATAGATTTTGTGACCTGATTGAAAGCTTTGAAGCCTTCAATATCCAAATGGTCCCCAAAGAGCATAATACAGCTGCAGATCACATGGTGGCAATCGGATCTCAATTTGACCCTATTCCTGACCTAATTGATAATGTACACTTTGTGCAATTGATTTCCCAACCTGTAATCCCAAATAATGACCAGAGCTAGCAAGTGTTTGAAAGTGATGAACACATCACCTCATTCATTCAGCACTCTAGAGAATTTGTTGATCAGCTCCAACTAAAAATTGTAGAAGCTTATGAAGGGAAAATTATTCAGCTGAGGACCAACAAGCTTCCAAAAGGACTAGTCACTCTCAAAAATCTATTTGATTCTAATGATGCAAGGAATGACAAGAGGAATTTTGTAGCAGATAAGGGTGACTATGTAGATCTTCAGGTCAGAAATGGAAGGAAACTTAAGGTCAAGAAAGATGTTCCACATCATGATAAAGAAAGGATCATACATTTTTGTGAAAAACATGAAGGAGTAATGGCATGTTCATATGACGAACCCAAGGGATATGATCCTGAAATCATCCAGCATACCATAGAATTGACGAAATTGGAAAAACCTATTTGCAAGAAGAAAATTCCACTAAATCCAAAGATTGAGGCATTAATGGTGCAAGAGTTGACAAAGCTAATTCACTCCTAGATCATCTTCTCAATCAAGCACAACATATGGGTGTCCAATTGGGTTCCTTTCTGAAATAAGAATAGAGACATCGACCTATGTGATGATAATAGAGCATCCCTAAAGGACCACTACCCCTTTCCTTCCATGGAGTCAATCTTGCAAACAATGGCTGGCTCAAAAAAAAATTCTTTGCTGGACAGCTTCTTTGGTTACAACCAAATCTGAGTGAAAGAGGAGGACCAACACAAAACAACATTCACTACCAAGTGTGGAATGTTTTCCTATGCAAAAATTCCCTTTGGCCTCTCAAATGCAGAAGCTACCTTCTAGCGTGTGATGGACATTGCCTTTAGAGAATTGATCAATAAGATAATCTTGATCTACTTGGATGATCTAACGGTATTCTCTAAGTCAAAAGATGATCATTTTGATCATCTTGAAATGGTTTTAAAAAAATTCCAGGAGTTCAGGATATCCCTGAACCCAAAAAAATGTGTTTGTGGAGTGCCACAAGGAAAACTATTGGGACACATAGTGTCTAAAGATGGAATTACAATCAATCTGAACCGGGTGAAGGAAATCAGGGAATTTCCCCTACCAATCAACAAAAAGGGAGTTTAGTCCTTCTTGGGAAAGGTAAATTTTGTAAGCAAATTCATCTCAGATTTTGCAGGTTTAGCGTATGTGCAGGATCATCATGGAAAAAATAGGCCTTAAGTGGCAAAAAATTCAGAAAAATTAGAGTTAGGCAACTTGACATAAAAATTTGAATAATTTATTTATATTATTTCAAAAATATGTAACAATAGAATCTATAGCAAATTGAATGCAGTTTCTAAACTACTAGGTTTATTTTATTTTTTTTAAATCTATATGGTGAAAATTTAAAATTTCAATGCAGTAGTACTTAAATTTCAGGGGAAAAATAAGAAGTAGTTGTCTATCTTACTACCCTAACCACAATAAAATGATAATATTTTTTTTATAAGATTTAGATATAAGTAGAGGACTCATGTCCAGATGTGATGCATATTTTTGTAATTTTTTCCAAGTAAATAATTAATTATGATTTTTTTATTAAAACTTTTAAAAAATATAAAAACTTGTATGTCTAACCACCTTAACTTGGTCAAAAATTCATGAAATTCAATTTTTCTTTTCTTAATCCTATAGTATGCAAAGCATAGAATGTGACGCATGTTTTGGATTAAAAAATGTGATACCGTTTGAAAGCTATATATGTTTTTCAATTAGCCTATCAATTAGGACTTTAGTCATAATTCAAATAGAAAATGAATAATAATTATTTATTAAATTCAAAGTATAGCATAATTTATATAGGTGGAAAGGTGAGAATCTCCTTTAAAAACCCTTTTCGTTTCATCAATTTTGGGTTAAAAAAAAGTTGTCAGTCACATACCCATCATAGATCGCCACTTTTTGGCCCATCATGATCCTACACATACCCTTTAATTAGACCTATCACCCTGATGCTCAAGAAGGATTAGTTATTCAAATGGAAAAATGAGGTGAGAGAAGCATTTGAGAAGGTTAAGGATGTTTTTTCTTCAGCTCCTATTCTGGTAAATCCGGACCTATCAAAGGACTTAATAATGTATGTGTTCAGTAGCAAATCTAGCATCGCTACTATTTTAACCCAGAAAGATGATGAAGGAAAGGGAGAACATCCAATAGCCTTCCACTCTCAGACCTTAAAGGACTATGAGATGAACTATAACTTTGTCGAAAGGCAAGCGTTTAGCATCGTTAAGGGGATTAAAAAAATTTGACACCTCATATCTTGCAACAAGGTGGTTGTATATGTCGCACATTCTAGTGTGTGTGACTACATTATGGAAGGAGAGATCACCAAAAAAGGGCCAAATGGATAACTAATATCCTTGAATATGACATTGAGGTCAGGCCTACAAAGACCATGCATGGTAGAGGATTATGTGAATTTCTGGTACATGATGAAGAAGTGGTAGATGAGGAAGAAAAACATGAGCTAGTTCTACTGAATGAATTTGATTCTGAAGGCTGTTGGTTAGTAGATAGAATGAGGTTTATGTAGATAGGGAAATATCCATCAGGCCTCCCTTCTTAGAAGAAAAGATTTTATAAATTGTAGAACAATGGATATGTTCCCATTGAAGGGATACTCTTCAAAAGGAACTTCAATGGTGTTCTTCTGCAGTGTGTATCTTGAAAGAGCAGGCGCAAAATTTTTTGGATATATTTCATAGTAGTCCTGCGA
Source organism: Sequoia sempervirens (assembly GCA_007258455.2). Classification (NCBI taxonomy): domain Eukaryota; kingdom Viridiplantae; phylum Streptophyta; class Pinopsida; order Cupressales; family Cupressaceae; genus Sequoia; species Sequoia sempervirens. The sequence goes on from VDFB02272765.1 coordinate 7,551, forward strand.
GTGGAAATTTCTCTACAAATACTACTGCCATCAAAATTATGTGTGTGGGATATTTCTGGCCTACGTTTTTCAACGACTCACATTCTCTAGTCAAATCCTGTAAAGAATGCTAATTCTTCACATAAAGGAGGAAGAACTCATAAATGCCTCTGAATTTGATAGTGGTTGAGGAACCCTTTGCACAATGGGGCCTTGATTTTAGTAGGATGATTAATCCCACATCTAGTGTTGAGCATAAATAGATTCTTACGGCCATGGATTATTTCACCCGATGGGCTAAGGCCATGCCCTTGAAGAACGCAACTGCGGTGAAGATTGTGAATTTCTTTGAGGAACTAGTAACAAGGTTCGGCCCACCAAAGACCATCATCTCTAACAATGCAAAAGAATTCCTAGGTTCGAAGGTATGTCAATTCGCACTTAAGCATGGCATATTCCTAAAGACATCTTTGAACGATTACCCACAGGGAAATGGTTTGGCCGACTCGACTAATAAGAATTTAGTCTAACTCATCAAAAGAATCGGGTCAGAATACCAGAGAGAGTGGCATAAGAACCTCAAAGCAGTGCTTTGGGAAAACCGAATAACCCCCAAGCAAGTCTTAAATACTTTGATGTACAAGCTGCTATACGAGAAGGAAGCGCTATTGCATGTCTCTATAGAAATTCTCGCACTATAGTTGCTTATTTCTTTGGAGGTGGAGCAAGATGGAGCCATGGAGGTCCGGTTGGCTGAGTTGTTGGAGGTACAAGAGAAAAGAGAAAAATCCTTGACGGTGATGTGTAACTGTCAACAATTGGTTAAGAAGTGGTTTGACAAGAAAACCTCCGACTAGGGTCTTAAATGTAGAGACTTAGTGTTGAAATTCAATGAGAGAGCCGCAAAGCCTGGCCAATATGGAAAATTTGATAGTCTGTGGGAAGGCCCTTTTCAAATTATTCAATGCAAGCAACATAATGCATTTGAATTAGAGAACATGGAAAAAGAAGCATTGGGAATTCCTGTCAATGGAATTCACCTGAAATTGTTTAATTACTTTATTAATCATTTTACAAGTGTAAATATGTAATTATGTAAATATTTTTTTGGGTGTTTTTTTTTGCCGAGTCTTTATAGGTAAAACCCATGATGCAAGAAGCAAGAAAAGAAAAAGAGATAGAAAATTGACAAAAGGGATATATATTCATTATATAGTAATATGTACTTTGGAATATTCAATGCAAAATGGCTCTTGGCCAAGCTTTTTGAGTATATATATTAAAATCTTTCCAATAAATATATACAAAAAGGAGGAGAAAAGTTTTCATTTATTGAACTAGGGCAACAAGAGCTTCATCTTCAATAGGATTAGTAGGTTCAACAAGAACGAAAACAAGAGCAACAGCAGGGGTAGCAAGAGCTCCGACAGTAGCAACAACAAGTGGAGGAGGAAACACCAAGTTCTTAAGTCAGTATACCACTCCACATCATAGAAAAGCACTACATTGTAGCATCTCAACAAGAAGTGGCAGGCACATGAAACCCTTTGGCAGTGTTCCCCAATGGTCATAATATGAAATTCGCTCAAGAATGGCACCCAAGGCACCACTGCATCCTCTTCAATATGCCGATGGAGATCACTTATTGTTGGAATACCAAGACCATATATTGCATTTGTCACAACTTCACCAAGGCCTTCGAGGTAGTGCTTTGGGAAGATTTCCATGGTAAGCCTTAGTATCATTGCCTTCGGTACCTGAATGTCGAGCAAGGACGCAACAAAATGAGAATAGATATTAGTGTTCACATGATACTTGTCCTCATACTCTATACAATCCCTCCCCAACACCCATTTTATTGCAATTATGGCCAAAGAATGCTTATTCTTTGTGATGCGTTTCAAACACCTATTGGAAATTTCCCCTAGGAAAGTTGCCTGAGACCTATTGCTAGTTAGCCTAATGGGAGTGTTCATTGTGTCTATCCATAATTCCAATTACCAGGTGTAAATTCTGCTATTATCCTTAGGTCTATTTATAGAAATAGTCAGGGTACAATGCGTGCAATAAGCATGATATTGATCGAAAAGAAAACTCAAAAATCCCACTAGGTTGGGTTTGTTGCGTGTAAATTGTTGCGTGCAAATTAAGAAGAGGTAATTAATCAGCTAAAAATTGTGGTAGGCACAAGTGGTAGTCCACATGGTCAGGTGCTAAGTTTCAAGTTGTGGACGCTTTTCAATCTCCAAGATCAATTCAAAATCTTTTGTGTACTCATTACGCCCTTTTTCTTAATCATTATTTTTAAGTTATTAAATGAAAAAGCATACAAAAGGTTTTGTATGCCTTTAATTACCAGATCAATTTCCCAAGAGATGATGTCATAGGACATAATGGCTAATCATCATTATGAATTATTGTCTTTTCAAAAGTTAAGAATTCATTCCGCATGAACGAAAGAGTTGGCAGTACATGTCGAATTTATTGCACGAAAAGGAAATTGTTGTCTCCAACTCTAGTTCGAGAAAAGGCTAGTGTTCCATGCAAAAGAACAACACTATGAAGATCTTTGAGTGCATAATTTGTTGTGAAAGAGCCCAAGTGAGAATTGCAGAGAGGTTGAGTGTTCGCAAAAGTCTACAAAATTTTGAAATGGCCCAGAATCCTAAGATGGAAGCACAAGAAAAAGTGGTTGGGATCCTTTCTGATGCCATCTTGACAGCGCCAATGGCCAATGTTTTCAATAACATCTCTCATGCTTCGCCTACGATGTCAGAAAAGAAAAATTGGCCTCACACACAGGTTGTGCAAAAGAAAAACCACAGGAGCAAAACCCAAATAGCAAAAGATTGGGACAACATTCATGATTCTGAACTCAAAACCAACCCTAAGAGTCTTAGGGAAGCAGCCTGCAAGAGAATGAAAAATACTAATAACCAAGAGTCTTTGGCATACAAGTTGTGGTTTTGTGGTCTTCCACAGTATATGGTCCCCTTGGTGCATCACTGCCTGGAACTAGTTCATGAATGCGCTCAAAATTTTGATTCAAATACTGGTGTCATAAAAGGTCATATCCTGAGGGTGGTAATCAGTATTGAAGCTATTATGGATATGCTACGCATCCCTACAAGTCAAGGGATAGGTGCACCGAAGAGATTCACTGTAGGTGGCTCAAAAAATCTATGGAGAACTAGAAAACATGCTCTAAGCTTTTATAATCAAGAAACAAAAAGGCCTAAGGAAGTTTCCCACCACAATTTTTGGTTGGGCACAATGTTTTCAACTCGTACTTACAGGATGTCTTTTCTATATTGGCTTTTGTTTGCAGCATGGATAGTGACAAGGAGGTTCAGGAGTTCCAAATGGGTTTTGGGTTTCAGTTAGGAAGACAACATTCTTTATTCTAGTATGACTTTGCAGAGGTCATTATTCGGGAGATGTTGGACCAATTCAAGGAATATCACACACAGTATAGGTTCAGGTTTTCTTCTTTCCTTGCTCACATTTTTTTGCACCAAAACCCTGATATTTTTAGGAACCGTATGGATTTTTTTATCTTTGATGAAAGTGGGGTAAGAAAGTTGGTTTCTATGTGGACTCCTCTCCTTTCCATAACTCATGATTACTATGCATTTTTTGAGTTTTTCCTAACTCCATTTTTTCAAGATTTTACTAAGGTGGGTGAGGGTGGTTGTTCTCAATTCTCCACCGAGCAAGTAAGGTGGATGCAGGATTTTGTTCCTCCTTGCGACTGGTTCCTTGGGGAGGATTTTTCATTTGTTAGGTTGCATGGTTTTAGCGAGGAGCCATTCCAACTCCCAATCTATGTCACAAACAGGGTGTTGGCCCTTGAGGCATTTCGGCAACTAGCAATCATAGACATCATGTTTTGTGGGCAGAAGAATAAGAAAGGTTTCTTCAAATTCCCCTTAAGCTTCAGTACAGTAATAATGGAAAAGAAGCAGACCATGGTCTACTAGCTATGAATCTTTCTCGTTTGGGGCTAGTATTGATTTGTGATAAATGGGATTATAATCCCAATAATGACTTAGCGAGTCTAAATGTTAAAGTGACTCACAGCTCCTGGTCCTATTGGGAAGCTCGACAAAGTCTGCAATCAGGGGACTTGAATCTCCTTGTAGACCTGGCCTATGTTCCCACTAATGATAATAGGCCACCCTGACTATCTTTATATTTTACTTTGGCCAAGCCCAGTGACAAGTGTAAAATTGGGGCCACCCTTCATAATTAATTGGCCAAGAAATACTAGTGGATTGAGGAAAAGATTACCCAATTCTGGATTTATCATCAAGAGACCAAATGCCTTGATGCCATGTTCTAGGAGCCTGACATGGATGATAGATTTGATGATCTCTGGAACAAGAGCATGATGATACTAATGCAAGAAGAGATGAGGATGTAGACCTAGAGGAAGTGACTGCAATAATGAAAAGAAAAGAGGCACAGAAGGCCTAGATATAGGGAGGTGGAAAATCAACATAACAGCCCGACGAAGCTCCACTAAGCATGCAAGTAATTGCATCCCATTTGGTGGCTACGCTACCACATACATAGGCTATGAAGAGACCTAGAGAATCCCAAAAATCTCAAAAGGTCATAGAGGTAGACAATTCTCCACCTAAGAAGAGGTCGTGCACCAATGCAACTCTTGGAGAAAGCTCCCATGCACCTGCAACGAGCCAAGGATCGGAGTCCTCAGCAACTCAGGTATCTTTCTCTCCCTCTCTTCTCACTTCTTAGTGATAGGGACAGGGTTGGATTGAGACAATCATTGTCTCAATGCTCTGGGTCTCACCTTGATGAACCCCTTTGGTGTCACTCTCCACCACTCAACCTATAGGTCCTATGCTATTTAGGCACCCCTGGTTCTTCTGGCCAACCCTACTATCATTTCAAGTCCATCAACCAAGCCAAACTTGGTGCTCTTCCTCTCATTCACTCCCTAGCCCTTAATACTCTTAAAGACTAGCTATCTCCAATGCTTCCTAATCTTGTTGCAGGGATGTGAGATATCTCCCATGGCATGAAAACCATCTCACAAAGATTCTTAGTTGACCTTCCATCAACATTTCTCCATCGCTTACCCAAAAACCCTGTTTTAGGGTTTGAGAAGGGCTACTAGCCTTGAGCCCCTTTTAGGCCTCCTCACCCTAGAAAACCGGTTGGTACTCCTCTCCTTCAAAGGTTTGTGCCAAACTTTCTTCTGACACCCTGGCTCAATTTCCAAGATCTAAAATATTTTTAGGGTTTAGGACCCTCTCTGTCCGTACATAGGAATAACTCAGATTTCTCAAGTACTAGGGTTTTCTAGGCCATTTTCTTGGTCTGTTTGCTTCTTTTAGACTCCAAATGATCAGATAAGGACTCTACCTTCTTTCCCAACCTTTGTGAAGGCTCCTGCAACCACTACACACTTTGCATTATTAAACATTCATCACCCCTACCACGTTAGGACTGTGCATTGACTGTCTTTTCCAAGCCGGGCACTAACAGTCTCACCTAGGAAAAGACTTTGAGCATGCTTTCAGAACTCCTAATATCTTCTACCACTAAAATATGTATAGACATGGAACCTAGCCACATTCCCAACAAGTCCATACTTCCTGGTACAGAGGGAATGCAGCCTAAAACTCCATTTTTACACAGTTTTCCAGTCAAGACAACAAATAAAAGAAAACACAAAATTTACAAGAGTAGTTGAAAATGATTAACTAACTATCTATTGTTCCGAAACAATACTTCCAAAGGCTTCACTACATGCTAATCAAACCCACAAAATGCCTCTTTCAATTCATTGAACAGCTGTTACAGAAACAAGAATAGAAATAATAGAATTTTCACACCAAAATCACTGTCTTTTTATTATCCTCATAAAACTTCAAATGTTCCAAATTCTTCCAACCTTCCACAAAGGTCAAGGAAACCTTTAAATAGTCTTTTCAACCAGTTAAGATTCTTGGTTTGAGCCTTTAGATGACCTAAAGAAGCAAGATATAAAACCCAATGTGTTTTCAAGCACTTGACTAGAAGTTTAATGATGACAAGTTGGGGCTCCAAAACCCATTCATGATTGCCACCTCCCAATCCATTGATCATAGATAGATCAAGCTTTATTCAAAACAACAAAACCATGCTAGATGGTCAACATGACTTGAAAATAACACAAAAAAATTTAAACTTCCTTCAAGACTCCAGGAAAACCCAAGTTTCCCAGGTGCTCCTGAACCATTCTCCCCCTCTCAGCCCAACCAACTAAGGAGAGGAAGAAGAAACCAATGATAGGTCAATACCAAACTTCTTGAAACTATCTTCCTGTATCCAAGTGGCTTCTGATTTTGGCTTGTTCTTCCACTTGATAAGGTGCTCCATGTACACCTTATGTCTTGTAGCTTTCTGCACTCTTGACTGCAAGATCTCTGCCTGAAGCTTGTCTTGCTGAGGAAAAGTCACATTACTGATGTCCTTGAATATTTCCTTGCTGTTCTAATCCTCATCATTGACTGATCCCTTGTACTTGATCAAGTCAGCAACATTGAAAACTGGAGAGATGCCTAAGTCTGATGGTAATTCCACCTTATATGCTTTCTTTCCATATTTGGCCAACACCTTGCATGGACCCACTCTCTTCATTTGTAACTTAGTTGAGATTCCCTTCTGCAACCTTGACTTGTTAAGGTGGACCATAACATAGTCCCCTACTTGAAACTATACTTCTTTCCTTGACAGATCAGCTTTCTCCTTCAACTTTTGGGTTGCTGTTGTAACTATTTTCTTGACCCGCTCATGAATCTCTTTCATTGTCTGAGTGAAGTCCTCTGCATGTCCACTCCTGTTCTCCATAGATCCAAGGTCTCTAAGTTCACAAATGCCTCTTGGGTGCATCCCATACACAACCTCAAAAGGACTTTTCCCTGTAGTTCTATTGACACTGTCATTATAGGCATATTCAGCTTGAGAAATCACCATATCCCAAGTCTGTCCATATTCCTTGGTTAGACACCTTAAAAGATTAACCAACACTCTATTAACCACCTCTGTTTGACCATTGGTCTGAGGATGGTAAGCTGATCTAAATGACAGATTTGTACCCAATCTACTCCATAGAGTCTTCCAAAAGTGACTCATGAACTTCACATCTCTGTCAGAAACAATGCTTAGAGGCAAGCCATGGATCCTAACAACCTCCTTGAAGAAAAGATGAGCTATGTAGCTTGCATCATGAGTGGTTTTGCAGGGAATAAAATGAATCATCTTGCTAAATCTATCTACCACAACATAAACACTGTCAAAACCAGTCTTGGTCTTAGGAAGACCTACCACAAAATCCATGCTCACACACTCCCATGGTCTGTTAGGAATGGGTAGGGGTTGATATAAACCAGCATTGCTAGCTCCTCCCTTAGCTTTCATACACACAACACACTGTTCCACATATCTTCTAACATCTCTTGCTAACTTAGGCCATTAATAGAACCTTTGAACTAGCTCTAAAGTTTTATTGATACCAAAATGCCCACTAAGACTGCCATTATGCTTTTCTTGAATCAGATTTTCCCTCATTGACCCTCTTCGAACACATAACTAATTACCCTTAAATAACAGTCCATTTTGCAGTGTATACTCAGAATATTGGCTATGAAAATGATTCTCAAAATCAGAGCATACCTTGTAAGTTTCTGAGAAGTCTTCATCTTCACCATAGAGGTCTTTGAAACTCTCTAATCCAATGCTTTTTAGCTGTATCTCTTGCACTGTCAGCAATCTTCTGCTTAATGCATCTGCCACCTTATTCATTTGTCCCTTTTTGTGCTTGATAGTAAATGTGAAAGCTTGGATGTATTCCATCCATTTCAAATGCCTATTACTTAATTTCTCTTGGGTGTTGATGTAACTAAGTGTCTGGTTATCAGTGAAGACCACAAACTCTTTGGGTAACAAATAATGCCTCCACTTCCTAAGGGACTGCACTAAAGCATATAATTCTAGATCATAGGTAGAGTACTTTTGCTTGGCTTCATTGAGCTTTTCACTAAAGAAGGACATAGGCCTATTTTCTTGACTAAGTACTCCTCCTACTGCTACTCCACTTGCATCACACTCAACTGTGAACAACTTGTCAAAACTAGGCAATAACAGAATTGGTTGAGTTGCCACTTCTTGTTTCAGTTTTTCAAACCCTTTATCAACCTCTTAAGTCCATTTAAACTTTGTTTTTAGACCACCTTTGATAGTATCTAGGACTGGTGCACATATACCACTAAAATTCCTTATGAATTTTCTATAGAATTGAGCTAAACCATGAAAACTCCTTACCTCTGTTGCTGTGGTTGGTGTAGGCCAGTTTAGGATGGCTTCCACCTTGCTTGGATCCATCTTCAATGTTCCTTTGGATACTACAAAGCCTAGATACAAAAGTTCTTGCTTGAATAACTCACACTTCTCAAGGTTGATTGCCAACTTCTCTTCTTACAACCTTTTAAGAACCATCTCCACATGCTTGAGGTGTTCTTCTGCTGTCTTACTGAAAATCATTATGTCATCAAGATAGACTACTACAAAGATCCTTGTGAAATCCTTAAGCACAAGTCATTCATTAGTCTCATGAACATGCTCGGGGCATTTGAGAGGCCAAATGGCATCACTTTCCACTCATATAACCCATCATTTGTCTTAAAAGTTTTCTTCCTCTCATCTCCATAATCCTGATTTGATGGTAGCCACTCTTGAGGTCCAACTTAGTGAAATAATGTGCTCCTCCAAGGCAATCCATTAAATCTTCAATTCTAGGAATTGGGAACCTATACCTAATGGTGATTCTTGCACTTGCCTAGCTACCTCTAGGTTCTGCTCAGGTGTAAGCTTGTATGCTACTTTGTTAGGCAATGAGGCTCCAGGTATGAAGTCAATTTGATGACTTATAGCTCTCTTTGGTGGTAGAGTTGCAGGTGTTCCATCACTGACTATGCTCTTGTACTTATCAAGCAACCTTTGGACTGCTTCTGGTAAGACTGTCTTTTCAGCCTTTTCTTCCTCTTTGGATTGCATCATGATCACATATCCTTCATTTCCTTGGTGTAGGTCCTTAAGGAACTCCTTGCCACTGCTCAACATGATGTTTGGTACCTTTGACTGTCCTTCATCTTCCTCTGTCAATGACTGCAGTTTGAAGGTTCTTCCATCCTTCTTGAATGAGATGGTGTTCTCTTTCCCATCATAAATGGCACTTCTGTCATATTGCTAAGGTCTTCCCAATAGTAGATGACATGCATCCATGGGAAATACATCACAAACTAACTTGTCTTTATAGCCTCCAATTGAAAATTCCACTGTTACTTGCTCATTAACCAAAACACTCTGCCCTTTATTCATCCATGTGACCTTGTAAGGGTTATTGTGAGGTACTTTCTCCAATTTCAGTTTAGTTACTGCCTCCTCTGAGATTATATTATCTGTTGAACCTGAGTCTACTATGACTTTGCACACTTTTCCAAGTATCTTGCATCTTACTCTAAAAAGAGCTCGTCTTTGCTTAGGTTCCTCTTTGACTGGCTGCCTAATCAGAACTCTATTAAACATCAGATTCTCTCCAATTTCAAATTCTATATGACTGATCTCAGTTGCCTTAGGACTCATGGTGTCCTCTTGTGCATAGGCCACTCTCTTTTCATTGCTAGATGATGATGCTTTCTCCGGGCACCTATAAGCAGGGTGACCTAGTTGGTTACAATGATAACACTTCATGTTTGCAAAGTAAGAAATGCTCCTACCAGCTCCTCTTCCTCTATTTGAACCTCCTTGAGGTTCTCTTCCTTTGTTAAATCCTCCTCTTGAAGATGTTTCACCACCATGCTCAGTGAGTTTTGATTCTCGTTGATTTCTTTGGTCATTGCCTCTACCTTGGTAACCACCACGCTGTCCTCTTTGATCTCTGCCTTTGCCTCTGCCCTTAGAAGACTGATCTTGCTTCCTCTTATTCCTTTCCTCAATCTTGATAGCCAACTGATAACATTGATGTACTGTTTTAGGACTCAAAAGAGCCATCTCTTCTTGGATGTTCCACTTCAACCCATTTAGGTATCTAGCCACTTTGAGGCTCTCATCCTCTGTTACATTAGATCTCAAGCAAAGCTTTTGAAACTCTTCAGTATAAGTGTTTACATCCTAGTCTTTCTGCCTTAGACTTTGTCTCTTCTTGTGAAGTTGGATCTCATAATCATCTAGCATATAGGCTTCCTTTACCTTAGCAACCATTCCTTTCCAAGTTGATATGGGTTGTTTGCCTTCTTTTTCACTCTCAGTCTAAACAAACTTCCACCATGTCAAGGCTAATCCTCTCAATCTAGACTTAGCAACCTTCACCTTCTGTGCTTCAGTGACTCCATCACACTCAAAATGATTCTCCATGCCTTCTATCCAATCCATGACTAGGTCTGGTTCCATCTTTCCACTAAATAGTGGTATGCCTTCAAGTGCTTTTCCACTCAAGGCTTTCAATGCCTTCAAGAAAGGCTCCTCCTTCAAAACAGGGTCAGGTTCAGGGGTCTTATTTTCCTCTGCAACCTCTTCTTCTTTTGGAATTCTTCCCTCAAACTGTGCACTCCTCACTGCTGCCTCAAGTTGGGCTATTCTTTCCCTCAATAGCCTATTGTCTTCTTCTTGGCCTTCAACCATCTTACCCAGTTCTGAAATTGTCACCATGGTGAAAGAATCATTGGACTCAACCTCTGACATATAAGATGATTCTCAAATCTTTTACTTGCTCTGATACCAATCTAATAGGGACAGGGTTGGATTGAGACAATCACTGTCTCAATGCTCTGGGTCTCACCTTGATGAACCCATTTGGTGTCACTCTCCACCACTCAACCTATAGATCCTATGCTATTTAGGCACCCCTGGTTCTTCTGGCCAACCCTACTATCATTTCAAGTCCATCAACCAAGCCAAACTTGGTGCTCTTCCTCTCATTCACTCCCTAGCCCTTAATACTCTTAAAGACTAGCTATCTTCCAATGCTTCCTAATCTTGTTGCAGGGGTGTGAGATATCTCCCATGGCATGAAAACCATCTCACAAAGATTCTTAGTTGACCTTCCATCAACATTTCTCCATCGCTTACCCAAAAACCCTGTTTTAGGGTTTGAGAAGGGCTACTAGCCTTGAGCCCCTTTTAGGCCTCCTCACCCTAGAAAACCAGTTGGTACTCCTCTCCTTCAAAGGTTTGTGCCAAACTTTCTTCTGACACCCTGGCTCAATTTCCAAGATCTAAAATATTTTTAGGGTATAGGATCCTCTCTGTCCGTACACAGGCATAACTCAGATTTCTCAAGTACTAGGGTTTTCTAGGCCATTTTCTTGGTCTGTTTGCTTCTTTTAGCCTCCAAATGATCAAATAAGGACTCTGCCTTCTTTCCCAACCTTTTTGAAGGCTCCTGCAACCACTACACACTTTGCATTATTAAACATTCATCACCCCTGCCACGTTAGGACTGTGCATTGACTGTCTTTTCTAAGCCGGGCACTAACAGTCTCACCTAGGAAAAGACTTTGAGCATGCTTTCAGAACTCCTAATGTGTTCTACCACTAAAATATGTACAGACATGGAACCTGGCCACATTCCCAACAAGTCCATACTTCCTGGTACAGAGGGAATGCAACCTAAAACTCCATTTTTACACAATTTTCCAGTCAAGACAGTAGATAAAAGAAAACACAAAATTTACAAGAGTAGTTGAAAATGATTAACTAACTATCTATTGTGCCAAAACAATACTTCCAGAGGCTTCACTACATGCTAATAAAACCCACAAAATGCCTCTTTCAATTCATTGAATAGCTGTTATAGAAACAAGAACAGAAAAAATAGAATTTTCACACCAAAATCACTGTCTTTTTATTATCCTCATAAAACTTCAAATGTTCCAAATTCTTCCAACCTTCCACAAAGGTTGAGGCAACCTTTAAATAGGCTTTTCAACCAGTTAAGCTTCTTGGGTCAAGCCTTTAGATGACCTAAAGAAGCAAGATATAAAACCCAATGTGTTTTCAAGCACTTGACTAGAAGTTTAATGATGACAAGTTGGGGCTCCAAAACCCATTCATGATTGCCACCTCCCAATCCATTGATCATAGATAGATCAAGCTTTATTCAAAACAAAAAAACCATGCTAGATGGTCAACATGACTTGAAAATAACACAACAAAATTTAAACTTCCTTCAAGACTCCAGGAAAACCCAAGTTTCCCAGGTGCTCCTGCACCACTTAGTCTTTGGTTAACCCTGTTGCATCCGGATCTCCAATTACTTCAAGTGTTGACCTGTCATTTTCTGCTTCCGCACCCACTAGAGGTTTCCCTCAATCTCCCTTCTCTCCAATCGAGCATGCAACTTTTACTCCCCCGCGGTTTGTTCCATCTTTTTTCAGGGCCCAATCTGGACCTTCCATTGCTAACCCCTTTGCTTCCATCGCGTCGGCTCTGACTCAGCTTGCCCAATAGATGGTAACCTCTATGTCTCTACTACCGCCACCACTCCCTATGAGTCCTTCCGTCGCTTCCCCAACTGGACCCTGGCATAACATTCCCCCTTTCTCCCCATTAATGGTCACTCTGCCAAAGAAAACATCATCCAAGACTGCAATTATTTCATTTCCTTTTACTTCTCCTCCTGGTGCAACCTTTTTCAGTGAACTGATTAGGTCAACAATAGAATTTATTGAGAAAAATATCAGGACTAAGGTAGCATAGGCTGTAAGAGCCCAGAAGAGAAAAGAAAAAGATGTAGCGAAGCCTGCCGAGCCATGCGTACAGACCCTATTTAATGAGATTCAAGGGTCGTTAACATTTGCAACCATGACTCCTAACATCACCAAACTGCAAGGGAAAATGCAACCTAAGGATTATACAATCCATGTTGTAGGGATCGATCTACATGTAGCCCAACCACAAGACAAAGTTGAGCTAATGGAGGAGACTTAGCGGGTGGTTACTACAGACTTTTTGAAGCATAGTCGCCAACTGAAAAAGAGGGAAGATGAGCTTAAGAATGTTAAGGAAAGAGTGGATATTCTACATAAAATGGAAAAGTCTAAGAACTCTGAAATTGCACGCTTGTCTCAACAAGTGCAGGCAAAAGAGGCCAAACTCTAGGAGGAACTTGCAAGGTTCCAATCCTAGGATCCCAACTTGGTTACCAGACTATAGCAGAAAAACCAGAAGCTTCAAGACTAGTTGGCTCAATTGGAGCAGGAAATGCAGCAGAAGGACAAGGAGCTCTAGGACCAACAAGCTCAATTCAAAAAGGAGATCCAAGAAATAAAGCTCTCACTGGAAAAGGAATTTGGAACCCAGGGTCAAGCTGAGGAGCTATTGAAAATGAAGGATGTCAAGTTGGGAACTGTACAAGAACAGCTCACCACATCTACCAAGAAAATTGACGAGTTGATGGAAGAGATAAGGTCTAAAGAGTTAGAGATAGGTCTTTTGAAAATTCCTTCCCAACCCCCTGTTCCTCAATCGAGTCTCCTTGTGGTGGCTCAGCAATTATATGCCTCATACTAGGAGAAAATCAATTCTTTCTGTTTGACCCTACAACCGACACTCCAATTCATGGAAAATGTGGAAAATTTAAGTAGGGAGGTGTGTGGAATGATTGAGAAGGTTCCATAATTCATTATTGAAAAGGTGCCTAAGGCTGAGAGGTTGCTGGACAAATCATACACTGTGGCAAATGTAGACTTGGTAAAGGTAGGGATTGATGACTGGAGGTCGGCTACCAAAAAGGTGAAGAAATTCATTCATTGTCATGCAACCATCCTCCAGAATAGAAATCTCTTAGTAATACATAGTCGGACTATGAATAATATGTGGATGTAATTCTCCCGATTGACTCAAATGGGCTTGCACTCCCCCTTTCTCTCTTACGATTCAGTGGCCACGATGGAGCACATTGCAACAAAGATCGAGGAAAAGCAGCAGGATCTATCTACTTTCCAATCATTTAGTCAACCTCCCACAACAGCGGACATTGAAAGAACCACCCATCAGATAGCGTGGCTTCTTTTTCAGCTTGAGTCCAAGACAGGGATCTATATGGAGCTATCATTCAAAGAAATTATCGATTTGCATGAGATGCAAGAGAATTTGCGTTCCTTATCATTGCCATCCGAGGTTGACTGGTTACCTCTACAAACCACACTTTCGAAGCTCTAATTATTTCCCAACGGATAAGGCTCTAGTATTTGAACCAAAAATTTTGGGTTCCCATTCCACGGGTGAAATTCCCTTGATAGTCGCCAAAAGCTATGGATTTAAAATCCTTAAAGCTCCCTCTGGGTGGTAATTATTGATTTTGCATCGGCCCTGGCCCACGCTTCATATGTTTGTATATTTTCATGCCCACTTTTTGTAGCGCCTCTGTCTGCTTGTGCTACGTGTCAACTGCGCATGCCTTTGAAAATTTTCTTCCCTTACTTCTCCTTCCAGCTCCGCCCTTGCGACACATGTCTATAGTGCATGCTTTTGAGGATCCTCTCTCCTTTGTTTCTCCTCCGAGCTCCACTCGTGTGCCACATTGCATTCTACTATGGGCACCTTTTTTATCAGGCCCCGTAGTCAAAGCTTAATGCATTCGCTGCACCAGGAGTCTTCTCTGCGAGGATTTTGATCGCAAGGGAAGGATGAATGAACATGAAGCCCCGTCACTACGCCATGTGTCCTAACCAACTCTATGGGTGGGAAATGCATGTCATCTAGAGATTTATGTTTCTTTCACTTTCAGACCACATTCATCATTGCAAAAGGGTGCATTTTCTTTGAGGCAACTAAATACCATGTTTTAGAATCTTTATGTTGCAACGATCTTAGAGAATCATTGTGACAAGCAGCATAGCCCGTGCCTAGGGAATCTTTTTGGTTATTGGCTTTCAAGCAGTGGAGGGATTTATATATACTACTTTGACTCTTTAAAAAAGGGTTCAGAAAATTCATAAAAAAGTGCTAAAAGACTGTAGGCCTTTACATTATTTTTAATTATTAAATTAAGACTCACAAATTGTGCCAATTTTTTTGGCCTCTCTGTTTCTTAGTTAATTGATAAGACATTATATTGTGTTGTTTATTGTACTGAGTGGTTTATCTGCAAGACTTCTATAATTTCAATATAAATTTGTTGATTCAGATCATGTCTTGAACTCTTCTTGTTCAATTAATGTATGTGGAAGTTATGTTATGTTATTTGATGAACTTCTTAGGTTTTTAATCTATGCTTTATGTTATTTTCGGACATGCAGATTGTTGAACGGGCCCTTAAATCTCATCTGAAAGGAAGATTTCTCGTGCCTATATACTTAAGTCTTGGCACATTTCCTTAGATTAGATTTTATTTTAATATATATGCTTAATTTTCCCTTTTCAACCCCCCAATACATGGAAGAGTTGGCTTCTTTAAAACTTGGAGGTTACTTAGTTTAGCGCAACTAGTCCCCCCATTAATTGAGTTTCCCATAAGGCTATTTTCCTAGTAATTTTAGGCATCAACAGAAACTACCCATTAATAAGAAATAAAACCAACACCAAAGCTGCCTTTGGTGGAGGCAACAAAAATAAAATGTAGCCCTCGACAATGGATGGGAGAGAAAATGGATATGAAAATAAGAGAGACAGAATTGTGGAACACAGTCCCACTCCACAGTAATTAGATGAGAGGTATTTCCCCTTAAACCCTAAGACTAATAATAAGAAAAGGAATAGTTCTTTATAGGTGGGGAATGTGGAGGCAACCAAAACCAATAAAGGTGCATCATCTATCGAGGATAATCTGACATCTCTAATGCAGGAAATGGATAACAGTATAATGAATGAAGATGTAGAGAATGGGGAAGGAAAGGAAGGAAAGGAGGACTCTGAACTTGGCCATCAAATAAGGTCTGATAAAATAGTAAACAATTTCAAACTAAATGCCCAATAGTTGGCCCTGCAAAAAATAAGGCAAATTAAAGAACCTAAAGAAAAAAATCCAAAACCAACCAAAGAGATGTACTCCTTTAACTCTAAGTATTTTAAGGAGAGTAATACAATGGAATTTCAACCTGGGTGTTGCCCCTTGGAAATAAATGGGGAGATGCCAATACATATCTCTAGAGGTTAAATTGAAACCCTGGACATTGGGTGTGGTTCTCAAGATTAGGATGTGGATCGGGGGGAAATGCCTACGGAAGGAACTGATGTTGATCTTGAGGAAACTCACCCTGATGGTCTAGAGGATAGATTGGAAAATTATGTTACCCTCAATACTATGTCTTTTGTAAATGGGAATGAAAAATTTGATGAAATTGTGGTCCCCAATTTGGTAATGATTCCCCTTAAACCCCTAGGTGGAGTGGTGAGTTATGATGGATTTGCATCATAGTCAGGCATGGATTTTGTAGATGACCTAGGGATGTTCTCTCCTAAGGAGACCACCAATGGAGAAGAGACTCCCATGGAGGTCATAATAAAAAAGACCCAGAGGTATAGGAAAAAGAAAATACTAAAGAGTGGTAAACCCCCTAGATAAAGATCTCAACCAACTCCAAAAGGACAAAAGAAAGAAACTCAGTGGGATTGTACTGCCTCCTAATGCCAAAAGAATGGAAGCAGAAAATAGACTCCCCAAATGTTTTGATAACTTCAAATGTGATATGGGACCCCCAACCAATGAACAAGCATAATGGATGCCAATTGCATTTCCTGAAATGTAAGGGGACTTGAAACCCCTAATAGAAAACATGTTGTAAGAAGATTCATAGCACAAAAGAAGGAAAAGGAATTTGTCCTACTGCAAGAGGTTAAAGCCACTGGCTTCACCTTAGAAACTAGTCTAAGGGTGATATGGAAAGATGCAGCTTAGTTTGTCACCAAGCATGAAAAGGGAAAAGGGGGGGTTATAATTCTGATGGAAAATAATTGGTCACATTTTGTGGATAGATTTGCGACCTCCCCTTGCAACCAAGCTATCTAGGTGATTATTAAAAATAAATAAAACTACTTTGGGATCTGCTCAGTTTATGCCCCTAATCACTATAAAGATAGATTCATCCCTTGGAACTGGTTATACAACCTGCAAGATATCCCCTGGCTCATTGGAGGGGACTTTAATTTTGTAGAGAGAGAGGAAGATAATTGGGGTGGAACAAGCTTTGACTAGAAATGAAATGAGAGGTTCTATGGGAAAAGAATAAAATCCAAACTAAAACTTGAGGATCCTATTGGAGGGAAAAAGAAAGACAACCAAAACATTTGGTTTACATGGTGCAATTCTCAAAAATTGTGGTAGGAGAATCTACTGTAGGCTTGATAGATTCTACATAAGCAAAGCATTCTTCTTGGTCTCCCCGATGAAAGAATGGTGTAAATTTGAAGTGGCTCCATACTCCTTATATGATCACCACCCAATAAGGGCCAAGTTCTGCCTCAAAGGGGGTGTGCCAAAAGTTGCTGGTAACAGTAATAATTTTTGCCTCAATACTAATCTTCTTTAGGAAAATGACTGTAGAAATGCCACACTATCTCTTAGCCTTATCAAAAAGTGGATGCACTGAAGCCTATCCCCCACTGATAGATGTACTTTGAATACAACGGGATGGAAAGTTTTGTTTCAAACAATTGGGAAAAAGAGAGCCAAAGATAACAGAAGGAGGGAGACTCTCCTCTAAGATAAGCTTCTCCAAGTATAAATTGATTTGCAATCAAATCCTATGGATGAAATACTCACAAGCAGGCTAGCTATTGCCAAAAACACCCTAAGAAGGTTTCAGAACCACAAGATCTAGGGTCTAAGAGTAAGATCTAAACTAAACTAGCTAGAGAATGGTGATAAAGGCACAAATTTTTTCTTTAGATGTATTAAGGAGAAGATAGTGAGCAAATAGATCAGATAACTGTAAATGGCATCACCCTAGTCAATCAAGAAGAGATAAGAGAGCAATTTTTTTAGTTCTATAAGAGCCTCTTCTCCTTTGAGGGAGGGATGGAGGCTAATGTCGAGGGAAGGGAAAATATTAAAAAGATTGTTCCAAGGAAGGTCAGTGAAGAAATGGTAGAGGAACTAGGGAAAGAAATATCCCAAGAGGAAGTCAGAAGATTCATACTCTCACTCAAAGATGACAAGTCTCCAGGGGCAGATGGCCTCCCTCTAGAGTTCTACAAAACATTTCTTGACTGGGTGTATGAATCTGACCTTTTCCTTATTTACAAGGAAGCATTTGAAAGAGGCACACTAGGTAGTAAGATCAATAAAGGGGTAATCAAATTAATCCCAAAGGAGGGAGATAGAACCCTAGTTAAAAACTGGAGACCCATTACTTTACTCAATGTTTCATATAATATTTTGGCCAAGATATTAGCAGATAGGGTGGCACTGATCCTTCCCTCCTTCATAAATTCTACATAGACAGGTTTCATTAAGGGAAGGTACATACTAGAAAATATGATTACCAATTGGGAGGCAATGAATTGGGAAAAACAAATAGGACAGGATGCAGCAATATTGTTACTAGACTTTGAGAAGGCATATGATAGAATTGAGTGAGATTTTGTGCTCCTGGTTCTGAAGGCCTTTGGGTTTCCCAATTCATTTTGTCATATGGTCAAAACCCTCTTTCAAGGTGCAACTACCTAGGTAGAATTCAATAGGGTTCTTACTCAAGAAATCTCCTTTAAGAGATCCATAAGGAAAGGGTGTCCACTTGCACTGACACTATTTGTAATAGCTTCAGATGCACTGCACTATGTTTTGAGGGAGAGCTCATCAGTCCCAAGGGTAAGGGGAATTATACTGCCAGATGATAATGAGCTCCTAAACCTGTAGTTTTTTAATGACACCTCGATCTTGTTAACCCTGGAGGAGGACAACCTTGCAAACCTAATGGGGAAATTAGATATCTTCTACTTAGCCTCTAGGGCTAAAGTTTCTCCCTCAAAATCTTGTATTTTGGGATGGAAAGAAAAACCTCCAAATTGGGTTAACAAATTTGGCCTTTAGTGCGGCGGTCTTGAGAAATTGGTAAGATATCTTGGTATTCCCTTTGTTGTGGAACCCAATATAAAGGAGATGTGGCAGTGGATTAGGGAAAAAATAGAAAAGAAGCTTGCTAAATGGAATAGACAATTTCTATTCTTGGCTGGTAGGATTCAAGTCTATCAAAAGATACTCTCATCCTATAGCATATACTCTGCTTAGACTATTTGGTTTTTCAACTCATATCAGATCAATGATATCCAGAAAAGGATAAGAGCTTTCTTGTGGCTAGATGGGAAAGGTAAAAGAAACAAGCACTTTGTGAAATGGGAATGGTGCAAAATTGAAAAACTCAAGGGAGGTCTGGGGTTACAAGACTTAAGGTTGCAAGGTATTGCTTTGGCTGCGAAGTGGGTGATTGGGAACTGGAAGGAGGAGAGCCATGGAAGGTACTAATTAGATCAAATGTGCTCAATGATGCCCCCAAGCATGCAAAAACATGGAAATCTCTACCACTCAGTGATATCCTTAGCAGTGAATGGACTATGTTACCTGCAAGATCCAATGTTTTTAGAACCATTTGGAAAGCCTAGGAATTGATGAAAAAGCATCTAACAAATTACCACTTCACCAAGGGGTACAATGGGATCATCTAGATTAACAAATCTATATGGTGGAATCTAAAACACAAAGGGAAACCACTTGCATTAATTCAATGCTGCTCAACAAGAGGATTGGCCCACAAAGGAACCCAATGTTTCAAAGACATTCTGAAGGATGGAAAGTTGAAAAATTGGAATGATTTGAGCTCTAAATTCAATATTCCTCTCATCAATTGGAGGACTTACACAATCCTTAGGGAGGCCTCCAATCAAATAAGATTTCTTATGGAAACAAAGAATGATACTGCTCAATTTAAAGACTTCCATTGGAAAAATGATAATAGTATAATGAAAACCAAAACTAAGGAAATGTACTTCATGATAACAGAACACATAGATCTGACAGATCATTTGAACCAAACTTGGAAGCTTAACTGGAACAAATACCAATGGAAAAACATCTTCCAAAATAATTGGTGTGAACAACTAGAGGCTAAAAAATTTTGTATTAGGTGGCTTCTAATAATCTAGAAACTACCATTTTAAAGCAAAATAGATGATATTGATAAATGCAACCTCTATAGAATACCTGAGATAATTAATCATATTTTCTTTGACTATATTTTTTCTAAAGAGATATGGAAGTTGTTTTGTAATGAGAAAAATATTTGGGGGAATAATGAACAACCCCTTTCTAAGAATATTTTATTTAATCATAATGTAAAAATGGGGGAAACTGCTACCCTATTTTGGCTTTGACTTTCATCTAACATTTTGTGGGTCATCTAGAAAGCAAGGAATGAAGAAAAGTTCCAAGGAAGGAAGAGGGAGCTTATTGAGTCTTATAGAGGACTCATGCTATACAATGTTTCCATGCAGGTCTATATTACGGTGGAACTCTCAAAGGATAAATTTTGGAAGTACCTGGAGAACAGAGAGATCACAATTGGTATCATGGAGGAAAGATATGGGCATATGTGGCCTGAGGGGCATCCAGGTGTGAATGTCTTCTTGAGGGCTCTTCATGCATTTCGGAAGGACCTAGCAGAGGGGCAGGGCACTAAAATTGACAAGACTCAGAGCAAGGGGGGACAACCAATGAAACCCTTTGTTGAAGAACTATCAGTTGTAGAGACACTGATAGCTATGAGAGATGGTAATGGGATAGAGTAATACAATTAGAAGACTGCAAGCATGCACTATATATATCCTTTCTGATCTACAATAGATGTTTATATAGGACAGTGATATATAATTATATATTTTGTTAATGATGCTTTGATGTAACTAATGATACTTTAATATAGGTTGTACTTTCTGGATTCACTCTTTTGACCTCACACAAATGGGGCTAACTATTGATATGATGTAATGGGGTAGTCTAGAACTGATACATATATTGTTGGGATTTCTTTTTTATCTCATGTAAAAGGGGGGGTAACTGGTGATATGTTGTATTGGGAGTAATCTAGTGATGATCCTTGAATGACCATCTTGTCTATGTGATCTGTATTTGTTTCTTTTATTATACTTAATACAAAAAAAAGAAATTTAAATTGAACTCCCTTAAAGAATTGTAGGGTTTAATTTAGTTGATAAAATAATATAATTTATGGTGTAAATTAATATTGATAATATAATAAAATAGAAAAATTTTAACATTTGTGAGGTCAAATATAGCTTATGGGACAATATATCCCATCATTATAACTTTATGACTTGTTGAAAGCACAAAATCATTTCATCTAAGCCTTAGTGTTGTATTTGAATAGGTAGCTCCAATTTATTTCAAATCATTATGACATGTTTAGAACTCTTGCATCCTAGAGCTACCCTTTATTATTTGTACACATTATTGCTATTATTTTTTAGGGGATCTAATTTGCACAAACATCTCGTAAATCTTGTATGGTTGAGAGCATTGTCCTCAATCATTCATCTAACCATTAAATCAATATACTTATATGATTTAACACAAAAGAGAAAATTATGCTTGACGCTTGCAAATAATAAAACATAAAAATAATATTTAAAGTGGGATTAGACTATGAAAATCAAAAAGTAGTATTTTGAAAGTTTGTAGAGATTGTACTTGTGTGTTAAAATGTACAATTGTGAAACTAACCAAAATTAATAGACTAGACATTCATTTGATCTTCACTAACATTTTTTACATTATTCAATTTCCAAAACATTCAATTTAATTTTTACAAACTTGTTAATCTTAAATAACTTTTGAATATTTATATTATATTTATTAACTTAAATTTATATAAAAGATGATTTTATTTATTCTCTTATTTAAAAAAGAATTATTTATTTTTCTTTTCACTAACATATTTTAGAATACAATTTTGAAAATGACATGGTTTTTTATTTTCCAAAACTAAATTAAGTTTCCTAAACATTATCTATTTATTTCCTACTCTTTATCACATTTTAAAATTAATTATATTTATAAAACAACATTAAGAAATCATTTCCTATTTTAAATAATTTGTTTTGGTTATTGAATCAAAACATACACATATTAGGGGAGAGGACCCAATAGTTGAGCATGTTTCAATAATTGTGATAGTATTTGTTTATCTAATGTGCAATACTTGTGACTTGACTACCCATAATTAAACAAAATGTATTCCTTTGATCTAAAAAGCAACCAATCGTGTGATGTCACATCAGCGCTCAACTACCCATGATGTGAATGCACAAGTATTGGTCTCACTTTTTTTTTCTGGTCTTTTTGGACACCTTGACAAAAAGCATGCTGATGTGGCATCATATTTGATGATGTGGCCCTGAAACAAAAGTTATAAGTAGAAGACTTGCCAAGTAAGCTGCTATAAAAAATTAGGAGTGATTTGAAATTTTTATGTAGGATAATTAGAAACGCAAAGTTAGGGTGCTACTGGGTACTCTCCCCTACTTATTAAAAAAAATGTAACAGCATAAATTGTGAGATTAATGCTCCAAAAGAAAATATTGTTATTTGGATTGAATTGTTTTATAGAATTGTATTCAATCGATAAAAGAAGATAATTTATGTTGCGAAATAATATCTGCCATAAAATAGAATACAATAAATCAAAGAAAATTTGTGAGACAACAGATATCATTATTTTAACTTTCAGACTTGCTGAAGCTTGCGATGAGCTCCCTGTTTTCGGAAGTTGACAGAAATCCCAACGTATCCGTCAATGAAAGGAAAATACGAGGGGCTTGGAAACAGATTTTTATTTGCGAGAAGACTTGAACCAATCAATAACTTATCAATTTACCTTTGCACATTGACGTCTAATTTGGCCAGTGGATCCTATCTTCACTTGGATTTCTGACAGTTTCTGCATCGATTTCTTGAAGTTTTTGAAGAACTTATTTTGACTCAACTGCTGATTAATATATTTTTGAGAAACGGAATTTGTAAGAAGCGCGGCATCAGACTGGAACAGCCCTCTGTTCTGTTTGACGACGGTATAGTAATCAGTGTCAAAGGTCAGGGAGCTTTTGGGATCCATTTCTACAAATGTCGTATTGTCTGACAGATTTTTGCATTTTGTCTTCAATTGCTGCGCATAGGAGGCATTTAGGGCAGGGTCCATATCTCCTTTTCCACTGAAGTTGTAAAGCCTGTTGCTGAAGAAATTGCAATGGCCGTTTCCAATTGTATGCCCCCCTGCGCAAGTAGTCATTTATTTATGATACCATATAATAAAGATAATAGTTATGCATATTTTTTATTTATTACGTACCAGAGAGTACAACCAGGTCTTTGGTATGCAGTCCTTTTCTTGCAAAGAATGTCAGTAGTTGAGAGAAGTTAGAAGTTGGTGGAGGAATATTGGCGAGTGCTTCGCTTTGATTTGAAAGTATCCCATCTCGTCGACCAGTTCTTACATGCCATGACGGACCTCCGATCTATATAAAATATTAGCATTGAAACACATTAACTATTTATTATAATAATATTAAAAATATTATTGTCAATTCTAATATGATTTTAGAAAAAGGTATTTTTATATGTAACTAGTGAAGTGTTATTGAAGTTTTATGGGAGTATCTAGTTTAAAAGATTGCCAATGTTACGTAAGTGGGGTAGGAAAGATGACTGACTTTAAATTTTATTATATTAATAGTAATTCTTAATAACATTATTTGCCAAGTTTCAAATGGAAATTAAATAGATTTAAAAGTCATTTAGTTTTCACAGTTTGTAGAGTAATTATTTTAAAATATTTTTATTTATTTTTAAAAAATAACTATTATATTTATATATATTTGAAAAGGAAAGTTATGTTTTCTTAGGTTTAAGTTAAGTTAATTACATCAAGAGACATTTTATGATGACAATAAGATATACAATATGACATGAAGTTTAATTCGACATATATTAAAAAAATTAAAATTATATAAACTTAAAAGGATAGCTGACATACTTGAATATAGAAACAAGATGTATAAATATACAAATATAAATTAAAACAAATAGATATTTTTATTTTACATTAATAAATAATAAGATATTATTGTAAAGTAATTAATTTTTATTCGTTAGAAAAGTTATTATCTTTTTAAAAATAAAGAAATCAAAATTAGTACATTTTTCAAAGTAAAAATAAAACACAAGAATCACCAAGCTACCATATATAAGAGATGATTAGAATGAATGCATTGAATCCTTTTAAATACTAGCATATAACTCAAAATCATGTCAGAATTGTTTTTAATTGAATCAATGTAGAATGATGAAGGAGGTTAATTGGTCAAATTTGAATTTTAAATTTTAAATTGGAAAGACACAAGTTCACAACTACTAGATGGCCATCCTATTGTGACTTTTCTTGAAATAGAATAATTGCTAGATCTTGGTGACATGTCTATCTAGAGTTAAATGTATAGATAGGCATGATAAATAAGAAAATAAGATGCATGCATAAAAAATATGTAAATATAAGTATGGAATATAGATAAATATATAGTCATATATGCATAAATGAGAAAAAGTTGAAAACAAACTTGTTTTATTTGGTATTATATCATTTATCATTGTATACATATATTAATTCATTTCTAAAATAAACATATAACTTAATAGAAAATGGTATGAATATGTAGAATTTTCCATAAGATAGTTATACATTTTAAGTAGATGAATCATAAAAAAAAATTAACAAAACAAAACTCTTTCAGAGTATTAACAAAACTAAACTCTTATCGAAAGCTTCTCCTTGCCATTCTATTTTTAACCAAATCTACTAAAAATGTGGACAATCATAGGAATAATAAGCGCAGTGATTACATCTTAAATTTGAACTCAATTTGTAAAATTCAGATCTAATTTATGTGAACCTACTCTAACTATTTTATCTTTAGAGCAAGTAAAACTTCTGGATTTGACTGTGAGTTTTTTCTCTCTCAATATTTCGGATCAAACTTCATGATCTTTCATCAGGAGAGCAATTCTCTTCTCTTGTCTTGCTCTCCTGATGATAGATCATGAAGTTTGATCCGAAATGTTGAGAGAAAAAAAAAACTCACACAGTCAAATCCAGAAGTTTTACTTGCCCTAACAACATTATAGACAATCGTACATTAAATTGGAAATGTAACATCATTATTACCTTAACGACGGCATCTCTTGTTGCAAGAGCGAGGATGTCAGCACAAGAAACCACTCCTGGACATTTCTTTTCTACCTTTGCCTTCACATCGTCAATAACATCAAACCGACGAAGAGTCAAATTTGGTAACGCCGCTTTCTCTGCAGTATTGTTGGCTGTAGAGTTGATCAACACTGATCCATCGCAACCCTAATCAATAGAAAGAAACCATTAAATATAACCAAAAAAAAAAAATTCAAACAGAATTGCGTCAAAGATCTTGTTAATGGGTTATGCATTACTGACTCGCACGAAGCAATCGTGAAAATGCATCCTGAGTAGAGCAGCCGCAACGGTTCGATCCTGTGACAAGTGTGTTTCCACAGCTGTCTTCACTGTGTCCTCAGCAGATGGGCAGCTCGTCCGGTAGAAGTCAGTAACGAGTTGTCCCTCACACAGAAACACCATTGTAGTTAGCGCTACAACAATTATCAACCACATTCTCGCCATCTTCTCTTCTCCTCGATTGTGAATGCTACGGACACAGGAACCACTCCAATTTAAATCCTATTCGGAATATCTCTTCAATTATTTGGTCCCCCACAACCCATTATTCTAAACGTTGACAACTGTACATGCACCTACTCTGAACAGAAGCGCGTCATGGAACGTGTGTCTATTTATTGTCTCATTCATTTAAAAGTTCCTGAGCTTTGTTTTTGTTTTTTAAATCTTTAATTGAAGTTGAGCTCTACTTGATTTAGTCGACACAACAAGAACAATTATATATAACTGACATTAACAGAGATTTATTTCATATAAAATGTCATCTTTCGTCACCGAGCTCTGCTACAGATTGAATGTTGTTTTCTGTCCCAGTGATAATGCTTAAGAAAACGTAGATGACGTGATATAGCGAGAGCAACAAAGGCTGAAGCACATGGAAAGGATGCGATGGTTAAACAGCACAGTTGACATTTTCATTAAGAATTTCGATGAATTCGAATTCGACCTGCAGACGTCAACTCAAGGGCCCTGTTTGGAAGGACGTGATGTCGCGGCCCAATGTGTGCCGTGAGTTGTGTGGAAGTACCATGGGTGCCGAGTTCGAATCTGTTCCTCGCCACATAGACAGTTAACCAAAAGCAAGGGCCCTGTAAGTTCAAATCCATTAAAGTATGAGCAAACATAAAGATGTTTGGTAGCACCATCTAGCTTTAATATATTTTTATAGAAATGTTGAAAACATTAAGCTGTTGCTTCTTAAACTAATGTTATTGTTTACTCATTTCATAATGCAGTCAACTACCTCGAAATTAAACCTGAGGAAGTGGGAGCTTCTAATTTACTGTCAAATCGAATATTTGGATCAACCTTGGTAGGGAGATGTATTGTCTGTAGCTTCCCTGGAACAACTAGAAAGCAGCCATATGCACCAGTTGAAGAAAGAAAAAATAAATTATAAATGGTGGTAGCCAAGATATGCCTCATGCATACAGCTGGCTGTCGAAAAAGAATGCACCAAGAAAATAACCTTAAAACCTCACTTGAGCTTGGACTAATTAACCAATTTAGCTGGACATGCATGTGAGTGATAGACACTCATCGATTCTATTTCCAATAGAGTTGACATTGTAACATACAAGTTTTTAAAACATTTTCAATTAAATATTTATAGAAATCAATTCATGTTATCAGCAAATTTGTAACACAAATGATTGTTGAGTAACATGTCATCTAATATTCTTTTTTATAAAGTGAAAGTGCATTTTGAGATTATTTTGTTTGATCATAATTTACTTTTTTTTTTAATTTTTGAGTCTTTGAAATCTTAAGTATCGTAGTTTTTCTAAATACATCAATCATTTCATATAAAAGATGTATCTAACTTATTTTATGAGTATAAAATCATGTATAGAAATAATTTGTACAAGAGAAGAATATAATAGAAAATATGTTTCAAATGATTTATAATGCTTAAGAATAATTATGCAATGCAAGAATGAGTGCAACATAGATATAGGACTTTAATGAATTCCAAATCAGAAAATGAATGCTCTAAAATGCCGGGTTCACCAAAATGAACCGTAAATAAAAATGGGGAAATGGAATGGAAAATACCCACTCCTATTTTTATTTAGGCCACTCAATAATGTCCTAGGAGTCCTAATTGGATTGACTATCAACCTCACAAGGTGAGTCAATTTTCAACAAGAAAGACCTAGGAAGGTGTTCTTTAAGCTTTTAAGGGTTCACCACCAAGCAAATGCTTGGAAAAGACAAATAAGCATTCAACCTACAAAACCTAGTAATGCAATCTAAATGATGAATGCAAATGATGAAATAATGCAATAGCAAGTTAGGATATGTGTACCTGGGAAGTTTGTAAATGTGACAAGGATTCCAGAAATGCAAAGAAACTGTCAAAATGAGCTATGGAGGACAAAGACGCCCTTACTGTTGTCTTAGTCCTACTGTTACTTTTCAGGGCAGATGTGGAATCTTTGGATGCCAGAACCGGATCTGAAAAAATCTCTAAAAAATACCCTCGGGAGGACTAAAACACCCTAGGTGGTGACTTAGTCCCATCTGGAATTTTGGGAATCTCTAAATGTGGTCCTGAGGCTTGATGTTTGCACTTCCTTCTTCTTTGATCTCGAGTTTTGAATCTTCTGGATTTGGCTTGTAGTTGAGTTTCCATGAAGATGACAACTTTCCAATACAACTTTGCAACTTTTCACTTCAAATGATCTTCAATTCTTCAACCTAAATTTGCAATCACAAACATGAAAGAGAGGAAAAACTTGTTGATTGTTAGTGAATGGGGGTTTGCCTTGGTCAAACCTCTTGTTGGTAATTAAACCTTGAAATGAAATAGAATAATGAAGGGAAATGATGAATGAACAACATGCAATGTTACAACTCACCAAACCGTTGTTGAAAAGACTCCAAACTTGTGTGAAATGGCTAGCTTGGATATGGATCTTGAAATAGTTGAATGCTTGATGGATATGGACTTGAATTGCTTGCTTGAATCAAAACCCTAAATCACAAGTGTTAGCACAAAAACACACATGATGCAAGAATATCCTTGATATGATGCTTGAATCTTGATGATGGCTCCAAATGCTTGATGAATTTTGATTGAATGTTGGAATGCTTGAATGCTTAGAATGCTTGCAATCTTGCTATCTATGAAAATGAAAGGAACCTTGTATTTATACTTATCCATGCTTAACATCCCAAAATTACACCACACCAAGCTGACATATGAATTCATTAATTAAAGGAGGCCAAATCCTGCCAGAATTTAAAATTAAATCTTTAAAATACCTCAAGGGGTGCTAAGACGCCCTAGGTGGCATCTTAGTCCTGAGGCATGAAACTTGAGGCACATAATCCAAAAAGGGACCTATTTAGGTGCTTTCAAAATCAGGTTCCCAAGACCTTTGGGGGACAAAGATGCCCTAGGTGGCATCTTAGTCTAGACCCAAAAATTGGGGACACTTAGACATAATCATTAAATTATCACTTACCCTTTTGAAGAATGTTGGGATTAGCCAGAAAAAGATATAATTCATTGGGCTTTTGGATGCAAAATGGACCAATTAAGACATAAATAGGGATAAATAAAGAAAGGCGGGCCCAAACAAGTGTGAAAACGCAAGGGTATGCATTTTACTACACTATAGTATGCTCAATATGAACCCTTTGATTTTTGAAACACATTATAGGAAATAGCATGTTCTTCAACACCTTGGTCTTGTAAACAAAGTCTTTTTAGGTTCATCTAGGATCAAAACCAACACTCTCATTTGTCACAATTTATCAAACCCATCTCACAAACAACTTTTGAAACTTTTGAAAAATCATCTATGCTTTTGGTAAATCCTTAGATCAAAATCAAAATCACTTTGTTTGGCTAGGTGTGTGGGGATGAATCCTTTCTCACACATTTAGTTAAATTAGCACCCCTTTTGGACAAGTTCACCCCAAGATCACATCTAACATCTTGAGATCTACAAGTCCATTATCCAAATCAAACCAACCAAAATAAAAAATCCTAAGGTCTAGTATTGATCCAAAGTTCTCAAAAGTTCAAACATGCATACCATGCATCCCTCACTTATCACATCATCATCATTGATCCTTGCAATATCCTATAATTTTCTTTTGTACCTAAAATTTAGATCAACCAAAGGAGTTAAAGGTTCACCTTTCATATTCCTAAAAAGTTGATCCCAATTTTATGGTCCAAACAAGGTCACAACACAAGAAGATCATGGAGAAAAACAAAGAAACATCAACCTCAAGTGATTTAAGTCAAACGAAAGTCAATCCTAGGGTATCTATCAACCCTCCACTCAATCCCCCTCAACTACCTCAAGATCCTCAAGAGGGAGGATATCAAGTGGAGGATGTCATGAATAACTTCAAAGAGATGTCCCAAGATGAAATACTCGAACTAGTTCAAAATATTGAAACTCACAAACTTGTCAACATAGTTATGAAGCTAAATCCCACCCAATACATGTTGGTATTGGCAAAAGAAGGGGCTAAACTCCCTTCTGATTTGTATGTGAGCACCATTGTCAAACAAACTTTTGGTTACATACCAAAAATATCATTAACACCCTCATTTTTTAGTATTATCCAACCAATCACTCAACCATCATCATCTCATACCCCAAACCAACCTATGATCACAAAGGGAAGTTCACTACTTCAAGCTCTTTAAGGGAATCCACTTGTCAACAACCAAAATTTGGAATCCAACACAGTATTGGGAATGCCAAACACCATCCCACAAGACCCTAAGCAACCATATGTGCCACACATCTTCCATGATATGAATAATTCAACCACTTTCCATGCTACCCCCACATATTCCATTGATACACAAGGCTAAAATCCCAACATCTCCCAAGGACAAGTTGATTTATTTGGACAAGTGGGTACTTTCAATGCTTCATCCTCACTTCCACAAGGGAACACATCACAAATTTTCCCACCATTTTCCATCCTAACATCATCATCCACAAAAGGTATAGGGAAAATCTCTTCATTAAACACATCAATCCAAAACCAATCAAATCAAGTCAACCCCCCAAGCACAAATCAAATCAACACGTCTATCATACCAAATCCTCCAAACATGCCACTGATATCGCAACACCAAGTGGCATCAACCCAAATCTCTCAGCCAATCATCAAATCATCTACAACACCTCAAACATCTCAAAATCTAGTCTCACAAGGACTAAGCATATCAACTATCAATTTGAATCCACCATCTACAACTCAACCCCTCATCATCACTCAACAAGCACCTTAACAACCACCCCAACAACCTCTTGTCACATCATCTCACACCATACCTCAAAATCCACCACCTCCACCTCTAAATCCAAATGGAACAAATCAATATAGTATCACATTGCAAGCAATGCAACAAGCTTACCAAAAGGCCTTGCAACAATTTCAATCCCAACAATCTCAATCACAAGCACAAGCACAAGCGCAAGATTTTCTACAATAACAACAAGTTGCATAACATGCACAACAACAAGCACAAGCACAAGTGCAAGCATAAGCCCAAGCACAATCTCAAGCTCAAACTCAATCCCAATCATGAGCTCAATATCGAGCATAGAAAGAACAAGCGCAAGCCTTGTTACAACAGCAAGCCTATCAACAAGCCTTACAACAACATGCATAACAACAAGCATTGATAATGCAACAACAACAAATAGCACAACAATAAGCCCAACAGCAAGCGCTATTAGCTCAACAACAACAACAACAAGTCTTGTTGGCATGACAACAATAGCAGGCATACCAACAAGCATTGCTCGCACAACAAAGCTTCTAGCAACCTTTCACAAATATGTAGCAAAATGCCTTGAACCTTAACACACAAGTCCCACACATCACCCCATCATTCACCCAACAAACGATACCACCCCAAAACATATACATTCCACCACCCAATCCACAAAATGATCTCTCCACGCAAGTCAAGTTGCTCTTGCAACAAATACAGGACATACAATTGGGAAAGACAAATAAATCACACACACAAGGAAATCTATGCCCCTATCTATATAATAGAAGCATTGTTATGGTTCCATTCCCACCAGGTTTTGAAATACTAAAATTCAAAAAATACCGAGGAAACGGAAATCCTAAGGATCACATTAGAGAATTCCATGTACATTGTATGGAAGTAGCATATGACGATTCCTATATGATGTGACTCTTCCCCCAAAGCTTGGTTGGTCTAGCAATAGAATGGTTCTCCCGCTTACTTCTGGGAATCAAGAAGTTCCAAGAAATCATGGACTTGTTCATAGAAAACTACTCATTTAACTTAGGCATGGAAGTGAGCCTAGAGGAATTATCCGGCCTCAAACAAGCTAAGGGAGAGACATTTGCAGCTTTCCTAATATGATGGAGATCCAAGGCCAGCAAAAGAAAATGGTATATCCCAAAGGAACAAAAAATTGGAACCATTATCTCTAACCTCGAAGGGAGTTTGTCCTTCCATCTAAAAATATAATACATCATGACATATGACCAACTGATCCCAAAAGCTCTCAACATTGAAAGAGCCCTTATAGCACAAGGGGGCACACCCGTGTACCAAGAAAATAGGCCATCAACAAGCTACAATGACAAACCTCACACATGGGCTAAAAATAAAATTGTTACCAACAATGGTGTCATTGATTCAAAAAAAATTATTAGTGCTCCAAGGAAAAACACACAAACATACCCACAAAACACTCATCAAATCAACACGCAACAACCCATTCATGAAAACACCCCATCACAACAACAACCAAATAATCAAACGGTCAACAATGTGAATGCTCGAGGAGGACCACCCCCAAGGAACAAATATCCATCAAAACGCAAGTATACACCACTGGGGGAACCCATTGAATCCATCATGCAAAAGTTAGTGCAAGCAAACCTCATCACACTCCCCATTTATGAAAATTACCAAGAACCTCAAGTTAAACCACTGTGGTATAATGAGAAGTATCTTTGTGATTTCCACAATAGCTAGTTGTATGAGACTCAAAAATCTTATCCAGGACCTCATTGACGATAAGACCATAACCATTGAACAACCAGTAGGAAATCAAGATCTCAAAGATATACACAAATCCCATGCCAGATCACAACAAAGGAAACAACAATGGTAAAAGAAAGAATTACACCAATGTAAATCATGTCTATGACCATGTTGTAGCATCATTGGATGAGTTTGTAATGATTGTCAACATCAGAGGGTCCAAAGCAGAGTGTGGAGTCACCACACATACCTATAAGATCTCTATCCCAAGACCATCACCACCACCAAGAGAATTACCAACTAATCTAAAATTTAACCCTAGTGGCTATAGCATCCTGGAACATCTAAAAAATACCCCCGCCCAAATCTCCATCATGGAGTTGCTTAAAATATCGCCTACACATAGGGATATTCTATAGAAGGCCTTGTATGCATCCAAGTTGTTCCTAGGGATATTGATGCAAACCAATTTCAAGCTATGGTTGGACACATTACTACACCACATATCCTTACATTATCTAAGCATGATCTCCTAACCTAACCATCACATAATCGTGAACTCCACCTTGAGGTTTTGGTCCATAAGAACAAAGTCAAACAGGTCTTGCTGGATGGAGGTGCAGGCTTAAATATTTGCACCTTGCAGCTAGTCAAAAATCTAGGCTTCTCTAAGCATGTTATCAAAAAAGGAAAGGGGATAACCATCGGGGCTTATGATGATCAAGAGTGGGTGTCCCAAGGAACCATCCAACTCCCCATTTAAGTGGGGCCAGCCATAATGGAAATCACTTTCTAGGTCCTTGATCTTGAGCTTCCCTACAATATTCTCCTAGGGCATCCATGGATTCATGGGATGTAAGCTATCACATCTACATTCCACTAGTGTGTTAAATTCCCTTACCAAAATCAAGAAGTCATGATCCATGGCGACCCTGGACCTTTCTACTACTACAAGAATCTAGAATCCAAATATTATAAAATCCCACAAGTTCCAAAGAACAATGGAGGACCCACATCCTCAGGTATATTGACCCATCCACTTTAGCCTCCACTTCTGAGAAAAAGACACTTGTCATCCAAAATATCTCTGATATCAAAGTTGTGATCAAATACAACGGTTGTGGAGACTATAACCTATAGAAAGGCACCTATGTGTTAGGAGAGTTACCTCAATCTCCTAAATATTATGGACGACCATAGCATATTGATGGCACATCCCAAACCTTTACAGCATCTCCCACTATCTTCAAAAAATGGGGAGATTTAAGTAATGAGTTCGTCAACGAAAAGGATGTATCAAGCCTATTGTACCAAGATGAAAGACCTATGCCCATTCTTCCAATGGAGGATGAAAACAAGGGTCTACAATTAATGCTTGGCATGGGCTACAACAAGAATGAAAAGCTCAGGTAAAATGACAAAGTCCTATTAGAACCTATCATTCCTAATCTAAGCGCCTTAATAATCTTGGCCTCAGATGTACCCCTAAGAAGATAACCATACTTGGCAAGGGTGCTACTATTAAAATGGTCAAAGCTTCCTCTTTGATCCCTATCTCACTTAGTCATCCCTTCAAGGATCCCCTCTCTAACCTACCCATGCCATTTGAGGATTCCTCCCTTTTTATGATAACCATCATGTTGTTTGAGCCAAATAACCAAGTCACCGAACTAAAGCTTGTTTACTGCCAACTCATCGACTATGACCAACGAGGACCACCAATCTTAGATACATTCGAAAATGATGAGGCTCTCTCAGAATTCATGGGACTAAGGGATAATATACCATATGGAGATCACAAAGTAGGGTTTGACATAGAGTTGGATACACGTGCGTACTACGAGGAAATGATTGAATC
>VDFB02272766.1:0-22778 GCA_007258455.2 Sequoia sempervirens
ACCGTAAATAAAAATGGGGAAATGGAATGGAAAATACCCACTCCTATTTTTATTTAGGCCACTCAATAATGTCCTAGGAGTCCTAATTGGATTGACTATCAACCTCACAAGGTGAGTCAATTTTCAACAAGAAAGACCTAGGAAGGTGTTCTTTAAGCTTTTAAGGGTTCACCACCAAGCAAATGCTTGGAAAAGACAAATAAGCATTCAACCTACAAAACCTAGTAATGCAATCTAAATGATGAATGCAAATGATGAAATAATGCAATAGCAAGTTAGGATATGTGTACCTGGGAAGTTTGTAAATGTGACAAGGATTCCAGAAATGCAAAGAAACTGTCAAAATGAGCTATGGAGGACAAAGACGCCCTTACTGTTGTCTTAGTCCTACTGTTACTTTTCAGGGCAGATGTGGAATCTTTGGATGCCAGAACCGGATCTGAAAAAATCTCTAAAAAACCGGATCTGAAAAAATCTCTAAAAAATACCCTCAGGAGGACTAAAACACCCTAGGTGGTGACTTAGTCCCATCTGGAATTTTGGG
The DNA here is from genome assembly GCA_007258455.2 of Sequoia sempervirens. Classification (NCBI taxonomy): domain Eukaryota; kingdom Viridiplantae; phylum Streptophyta; class Pinopsida; order Cupressales; family Cupressaceae; genus Sequoia; species Sequoia sempervirens. The sequence continues at coordinate 545 of VDFB02272766.1, forward strand.
AATCTCTAAATGTGGTCCTGAGGCTTGATGTTTGCACTTCCTTCTTCTTTGATCTCGGGTTCTGAAACTTCTAGATTTGGCTTGTAGGTGAGTTTCCATGAAGATGACAACTTTCCAATACAACTTTGCAACTTTTCACTTCAAATGATCTTCAATTCTTCAACCTAAATTTGCAATCACAAACATGAAAGAGAGGAAAAACTTATTGATTGTTAGTGAATGGGGGTTTGCCTTTGTCAAACCTCTTGTTGGTAATTAAACCTTGAAATGAAATAGAATAATGAAGGGAAGTGATGAATGAACAACATGCAATGTTACAACTCACCAAACCCTTGTTGAAAAGACTCCAAACTTGTGTGAAATGGCTAGCTTGGATATGGATCTTGAAATAGTTGAATGCTTGATGGATATGGACTTGAATTGCTTGCTTGAATCAAAACCCTAAATCACAAGTGTTAGCACAAAAACACACATGATGCAAGAATATCCTTGATATGATGCTTGAATCTTGATGATGGCTCCAAATGCTTGATGAATTTTGATTGAATGTTGGAATGCTTGAATGCTTAGAATGCTTGCAATCTTGCTATCTATGAAAATGAAAGGAACCTTGTATTTATACTTATCCATGCTTAACATCCCAAAATTACACCACACCAAGCTGACATATGAATTCATTAATTAAAGGAGGCCAAATCCTGCCAGAATTTAAAATTAAATCTTTAAAATACCTCAAGGGGTGCTAAGACGCCCTAGGTGGCATCTTAGTCCTGAGGCATGAAACTTGAGGCACATAATCCAAAAAGGGACCTATTTAGGTGCTTTCAAAATCAGGTTCCCAAGACCTTTGGGGGACAAAGATGCCCTAGGTGGCATCTTAGTCTAGACCCAAAAATTGGGGACACTTAGACATAATCATTAAATTATCACTTACCCTTTTGAAGAATGTTGGGATTAGCCAGAAAAAGATATAATTCATTGGGCTTTTGGATGCAAAATGGACCAATTAAGACATAAATAGGGATAAATAAAGAAAGGCGGGCCCAAACAAGTGTGAAAACGCAAGGGTATGCATTTTACTACACTATAGTATGCTCAATATGAACCCTTTGATTTTTGAAACACATTATAGGAAATAGCATGTTCTTCAACACCTTGGTCTTGTAAACAAAGTCTTTTTAGGTTCATCTAGGATCAAAACCAACACTCTCATTTGTCACAATTTATCAAACCCATCTCACAAACAACTTTTGAAACTTTTGAAAAATCATCTATGCTTTTGGTAAATCCTTAGATCAAAATCAAAATCACTTTGTTTGGCTAGGTGTGTGGGGATGAATCCTTTCTCACACATTTAGTTAAATTAGCACCCCTTTTGGACAAGTTCACCCCAAGATCACATCTAACATCTTGAGATCTACAAGTCCATTATCCAAATCAAACCAACCAAAATAAAAAATCCTAAGGTCTAGTATTGATCCAAAGTTCTCAAAAGTTCAAACATGCATACCATGCATCCCTCACTTATCACATCATCATCATTGATCCTTGCAATATCCTATAATTTTCTTTTGTACCTAAAATTTAGATCAACCAAAGGAGTTAAAGGTTCACCTTTCATATTCCTAAAAAGTTGATCCCAATTTTATGGTCCAAACAAGGTCACAACACAAGAAGATCATGGAGAAAAACAAAGAAACATCAACCTCAAGTGATTTAAGTCAAACGAAAGTCAATCCTAGGGTATCTATCAACCCTCCACTCAATCCCCCTCAACTACCTCAAGATCCTCAAGAGGGAGGATATCAAGTGGAGGATGTCACGAATAACTTCAAAGAGATGTCCCAAGATGAAATACTCGAACTAGTTCAAAATATTGAAACTCACAAACTTGTCAACACAGTTATGAAGCTAAATCCCACCCAATACATGTTGGCATTGGCAAAAAAAGGGGCTAAGCTCCCTTCTGATTTGTATGTGAGCACCATTGTCAAACAAACTTTTGGTTACATACCAAAAATATCATTAACACCCTCATTTTTTAGTATTATCCAACCAATCACTCAACCATCATCATCTCATACCCCAAACCAACCTATGATCACAAAGGGAAGTTCACTACTTCAAGCTCTTTAAGGGAATCCACTTATCAACAACCAAAATTTGGAATCCAACATAGTATTGGGAATGCCAAACACCATCCCACAAGACCCTAAGCAACCATATGTGCCACACATCTTCCATGATATGAATAATTCAACCACTTTCCATGCTACCCCCACATATTCCATTGATACACAAGGCTAAAATCCCAACATCTCCCAAGGACAAGTTGATTTATTTGGACAAGTGGGTACTTTCAATGCTTCATCCTCACTTCCACAAGGGAACACATCACAAATTTTCCCACCATTTTCCATCCTAACATCATCATCCACAAAAGGTATAGGGAAAATCTCTTCATTAAACACATCAATCCAAAACCAATCAAATCAAGTCAACCCCCCAAGCACAAATCAAATCAACACGTCTATCATACCAAATCCTCCAAACATGCCACTGATATCGCAACACCAAGTGGCATCAACCCAAATCTCTCAGCCAATCATCAAATCATCTACAACACCTCAAACATCTCAAAATCTAGTCTCACAAGGACTAAGCATATCAACTATCAATTTGAATCCACCATCTACAACTCAACCCCTCATCATCACTCAACAAGCACCTTAACAACCACCCCAACAACCTCTTGTCACATCATCTCACACCATACCTCAAAATCCACCACCTCCACCTCTAAATCCAAATGGAACAAATCAATATAGTATCACATTGCAAGCAATGCAACAAGCTTACCAAAAGGCCTTGCAACAATTTCAATCCCAACAATCTCAATCACAAGCACAAGCACAAGCGCAAGATTTTCTACAATAACAACAAGTTGCATAACATGCACAACAACAAGCACAAGCACAAGTGCAAGCATAAGCCCAAGCACAATCTCAAGCTCAAACTCAATCCCAATCATGAGCTCAATATCGAGCATAGAAAGAACAAGCGCAAGCCTTGTTACAACAGCAAGCCTATCAACAAGCCTTACAACAACATGCATAACAACAAGCATTGATAATGCAACAACAACAAATAGCACAACAATAAGCCCAACAGCAAGCGCTATTAGCTCAACAACAACAACAACAAGTCTTGTTGGCATGACAACAATAGCAGGCATACCAACAAGCATTGCTCGCACAACAAAGCTTCTAGCAACCTTTCACAAATATGTAGCAAAATGCCTTGAACCTTAACACACAAGTCCCACACATCACCCCATCATTCACCCAACAAACGATACCACCCCAAAACATATACATTCCACCACCCAATCCACAAAATGATCTCTCCACGCAAGTCAAGTTGCTCTTGCAACAAATACAGGACATACAATTGGGAAAGACAAATAAATCACACACACAAGGAAATCTATGCCCCTATCTATATAATAGAAGCATTGTTATGGTTCCATTCCCACCAGGTTTTGAAATACTAAAATTCAAAAAATACCGAGGAAACGGAAATCCTAAGGATCACATTAGAGAATTCCATGTACATTGTATGGAAGTAGCATATGACGATTCCTATATGATGTGACTCTTCCCCCAAAGCTTGGTTGGTCTAGCAATAGAATGGTTCTCCCGCTTACTTCTGGGAATCAAGAAGTTCCAAGAAATCATGGACTTGTTCATAGAAAACTACTCATTTAACTTAGGCATGGAAGTGAGCCTAGAGGAATTATCCGGCCTCAAACAAGCTAAGGGAGAGACATTTGCAGCTTTCCTAATATGATGGAGATCCAAGGCCAGCAAAAGAAAATGGTATATCCCAAAGGAACAAAAAATTGGAACCATTATCTCTAACCTCGAAGGGAGTTTGTCCTTCCATCTAAAAATATAATACATCATGACATATGACCAACTGATCCCAAAAGCTCTCAACATTGAAAGAGCCCTTATAGCACAAGGGGGCACACCCGTGTACCAAGAAAATAGGCCATCAACAAGCTACAATGACAAACCTCACACATGGGCTAAAAATAAAATTGTTACCAACAATGGTGTCATTGATTCAAAAAAAATTATTAGTGCTCCAAGGAAAAACACACAAACATACCCACAAAACACTCATCAAATCAACACGCAACAACCCATTCATGAAAACACCCCATCACAACAACAACCAAATAATCAAACGGTCAACAATGTGAATGCTCGAGGAGGACCACCCCCAAGGAACAAATATCCATCAAAACGCAAGTATACACCACTGGGGGAACCCATTGAATCCATCATGCAAAAGTTAGTGCAAGCAAACCTCATCACACTCCCCATTTATGAAAATTACCAAGAACCTCAAGTTAAACCACTGTGGTATAATGAGAAGTATCTTTGTGATTTCCACAATAGCTAGTTGTATGAGACTCAAAAATCTTATCCAGGACCTCATTGACGATAAGACCATAACCATTGAACAACCAGTAGGAAATCAAGATCTCAAAGATATACACAAATCCCATGCCAGATCACAACAAAGGAAACAACAATGGTAAAAGAAAGAATTACACCAATGTAAATCATGTCTATGACCATGTTGTAGCATCATTGGATGAGTTTGTAATGATTGTCAACATCAGAGGGTCCAAAGCAGAGTGTGGAGTCACCACACATACCTATAAGATCTCTATCCCAAGACCATCACCACCACCAAGAGAATTACCAACTAATCTAAAATTTAACCCTAGTGGCTATAGCATCCTGGAACATCTAAAAAATACCCCCGCCCAAATCTCCATCATGGAGTTGCTTAAAATATCGCCTACACATAGGGATATTCTATAGAAGGCCTTGTATGCATCCAAGTTGTTCCTAGGGATATTGATGCAAACCAATTTCAAGCTATGGTTGGACACATTACTACACCACATATCCTTACATTATCTAAGCATGATCTCCTAACCTAACCATCACATAATCGTGAACTCCACCTTGAGGTTTTGGTCCATAAGAACAAAGTCAAACAGGTCTTGCTGGATGGAGGTGCAGGCTTAAATATTTGCACCTTGCAGCTAGTCAAAAATCTAGGCTTCTCTAAGCATGTTATCAAAAAAGGAAAGGGGATAACCATCGGGGCTTATGATGATCAAGAGTGGGTGTCCCAAGGAACCATCCAACTCCCCATTTAAGTGGGGCCAGCCATAATGGAAATCACTTTCTAGGTCCTTGATCTTGAGCTTCCCTACAATATTCTCCTAGGGCATCCATGGATTCATGGGATGTAAGCTATCACATCTACATTCCACTAGTGTGTTAAATTCCCTTACCAAAATCAAGAAGTCATGATCCATGGCGACCCTGGACCTTTCTACTACTACAAGAATCTAGAATCCAAATATTATAAAATCCCACAAGTTCCAAAGAACAATGGAGGACCCACATCCTCAGGTATATTGACCCATCCACTTTAGCCTCCACTTCTGAGAAAAAGACACTTGTCATCCAAAATATCTCTGATATCAAAGTTGTGATCAAATACAACGGTTGTGGAGACTATAACCTATAGAAAGGCACCTATGTGTTAGGAGAGTTACCTCAATCTCCTAAATATTATGGACGACCATAGCATATTGATGGCACATCCCAAACCTTTACAGCATCTCCCACTACCTTCAAAAAATGGGGAGATTTAAGCAAGGAGTTCGTCAACGAAAAGGATGTATCAAGCCTATTGTACCAAGATGAAAGACCTGTGCCCATTCTTCCAATGGAGGACGAAAACAAGGGTCTACAATTAATGCTTGGCATGGGCTACAACAAGAATGAAAAGCTCGAGTAAAATGACAAAGTCCTATTAGAACCTATCATTCCTGATCTAAGCGCCTTAAGAATCTTGGCCTCAGATGTACCCCTAAGAAGATAACCATACTTGGCAAGGGTGCTACTATTAAAATGGTCAAAGCTTCCTCTTTGATCCCTATCTCACTTAGTCATCCCTTCAAGGATCCCCTCTCTAACCTACCCATGCTATTTGAGGATTCCTCCCTTTTTATGATAACCATCATGTTATTTGAGCCAAATAACCAAGTCACCGAACTAAAGCTTGTTTACTGCCAACTCATCGACTATGACCAACAAGGACCACCAATCTTAGATACATTTGAAAATGATGAGGCTCTCTCAGAATTCATGGGACATACCGTATGGAGATCACAAAGTAGGGTTTGACATAGAGTTGGATACACGTGTGTACTACGAGGAAACGATTGAATCTCTTAGTCACAAAATTGAAAATCTAAGAGTAACGTCTCGATCTTTAAGCGAAAACCATATTGTGGCACTTTTTGATCCTAAAATAGTAAAAATAAAGGACATATTTGATGGTGAAACCTCTCTGAGGCGCTAAAGGATGAGGAATTCAATCTTCCCCTTAGTGCCATCCACCAAGAAAAATCAGCAGTCCTGGCAGAGAAATGCAACCTGGTAAATTTGGGAATCGAAGAGACCCCACACATCACTTTCTATGTTGAGTCACTTTTGACCGAGGAGCAAAAAAATCTAGCAGCATTTCTAAAGGAAAGGAAAGTGAACTTTGTGTGTACACACGCCAACATGCCAGACCTTGATCCAGAAGTGGTGGTCCATCATCTAGCAGTCTATCTAGAGGAAAAACCTATGAGATAGAAATTGAGAAAGATGCATCCGTAGATCACCCTACTCATCAAATTTGAGCTACAAAAACTCCTTGATGTTGGATTCATCAGGCCCATTGATTATCTAGAATGGGTTTCTAACTTGGTACCTATCTCCAAGCCCACTAGGGGCATCTAAATCTTCACCACTTTTAGAGACCTAAACAAAGCATGCCCAGTGAAATATGATTTTAGAGACCTAAACAAAATCATGTCTTTCATTTTAGTCTTTTGTCCTTTTAAGGTTTGATGATCTGATTTGTCACCTTGAGCTATCATAGCTTATGTAGCACCCTCCTCTTAAGTCCAAAGGTGCATATCTATCGTCTCATTCTCTATCCTTTAGTCTTAGTTTCATATCATATCTTTGGTCATACCATATCTTTAGTCATAGCTCTCATTCACATCCTTGTGTATCTTAGATTTAATCACACCATATATTTTTTTCATAGTGGCATTACCATATCTTGATTTCACCTATTGTCACTTTGCACCCTCATATTGGTCGTAATTTCATTTTCATTTGGCATTCTTATATCTCAAAATCCTCAAAAACATAGCATAATTTCATACCCACCATTACATTATCATCCCTTAGATTCCATATCTTCACTAAGTTGCAAGTATTATATGGTCCAAACTAGGTTACAAAGGAAGAGAAAGGAGATGGAATACACAAACGAAGATCCTTGTTTTAACCCAACTAGCAACATGAATTTTGGGTCTTCTTCCTCAAATGAGTTACCCAAGTCATGATCTACATTTCTTAATCCTTTTGATAATTTCACATTGCAAGACATTCAAAGATGCTTAATTGAAAAGGAATTGAAGAGGATTCCCAACACCCTAGAGTAGCATGCTTTGTAGATGAGATAGTAGCAAAAAAATACCAATGATTTCTCATGAAATTGCTACAAAGTGGAGCTAAATTCCCTCCCAATTTTGATGTCAACATGCTTTTTGAATCACAAAAAAATGGTGCCACACAAGGCCAAGGACATATCGAATCTAATTCCAACATTACTATTCACAGGTACATGCTACTTTTACATTGGGGGGAACAACTCAAAACACTACAATGATCAATGCAACACCATTATTTGGAGAACAAGGTACCCAATCTATGTCCCAACCACCTAGTAGCACATTTGATCTATTTTCCTTATCATCTCATACTATGGGGACTCCATATTTCAATCCTTTTAAGATGGTTCAAAACATATCAAACACCAATCCACCCAAAATGAAAAAGTTTTACATTGGTGCTCCTAAGTCACAACATATAAAGAAAAATGCTACACCAAATATCAATCTAAACATAAACACCAACACGTCTCAACAAGGTCTCAATTCGGGCAATGCTCCACCAAACAACAATCCAGGATCCTCTCAACATCATGGCAATAAAAACCCTCATGTTCAAGAAAGTTCAAACCCATTACAATACCAATCTAATATCAATCCCCCACACACTCCATGCATCAATCAAAACCCACTTTTCACTCCTAACTTCCAAAACCAAAATCCATCTTCATCACACATTGGACTGCAAAACATCACCTCAAACATGGGTCATCCATATCACAATGTGATTGCTAATGCTATAAACACATCATTATCCCACATAGAAGTCTTGGCACATCAAATGCATGCACTACAACAACAATTCACGGATATGCAAATATCGAGAACAAAGAAGACCTATTCTGCTCAAGAACTATGCCCATATCATTTTCATAAAAGCACTTATATGCCTCCCTTTCCTCATAATTATGTTATCCCAAATTTCAAAAAATATAGGGGAAAAGGAAGTATGATAGAACACATGAGGGAGTTCCATAATGCTTGCATAGATATTTCATTTGATTGCCTACTTAATGAGATTATTCCCAAGAAGTCTCATAGGACAAGCGCTTGAGTGGTTTTCCCATTTACCCATGGGAATACGAACATGGGATGATTTAGCAGAAAAATTTGTCTCACATTTCTCCTACAACATTGAAAATGACATAACTATAGCAAAATTGTGCCACACAAAACAAGAAAAAGGGGAATCCTTTATATCTTTCTTCTAGAGATGGAGAATCCTAGCTAGAAAATGTCCTTGTGAAACACCTCTAATGACAAAAGAAAATATTGGGATTGAAACAAGAATGTCACAAATGATGGGGTTGTAGATGTGAAGAAAATAAACAAAGTTGTCCCTACAGTCACTCTTAAAGGACCCAATGTATCCAATAACCCACCACATGTTCCTGATCAAACAATGAGTGTAGTTTAGAATAACCAAGAATGTGGACCTCCAAGAAATTACCAACCAAGATGCAAATACACTCCCTTAGGGGAACCTATCAATTTTTTCTTGAGCAAACTTTTACAATCCAATGTCATACAACTTCTAGAGGCTAAACATTACGATCGAGGTCCTTTTAAACCATCTTGGTGGGATGACAATACATTTTGTGACTATCATTGTATTAAAGGGCACAAGACCTCATCTTTTTGGTAACTTCAATACATAATTCAAGGCCTTATTGACAAAATAGAAGTGGAAAATCCTCAAGTGACCTCTAATAATGACCATACTATCTTTAAAATTCCTTTACAATACCATGGAATAGGAAATCCCTCCAATTCAAGTACCAAGACCAATGAGCAAGCCAATTATACCTGTTTCACCCATAAATATACCATACATAATATCTGAGATTTAGATGACAATGTTGCTACAATTACAATCAAGAAACCATCAAAATGTGCAATCACAACTTGAAGGACTAAGGTAACCTTATAAGGAGCTCCTCCTAAATAGTAGTCGAAAGCCCAATAAAATATTTTAGACCATTTGGGGAAGACACTGACAAAAATCTATATCCTTGAGTTGCTTCGCATATCTCCTGAACACAAAGCCATCTTGGATAAGGCCTTGCAAGAAAATTTTGTGCCCATAGACCTTAATGTCAGTCAGTTCTAGGAAATGGTGGGATACTTAGCTAAAACTCACCATGTTACCTTCTCCAAACCAAGACTTTTCATCATAAAAACCTACCCATAACGATCCTTTACACCTTGAAGTCTTTGTCAATAAACATAAAATCAAATGAGTCCTAGTAGATGGTGGAGTAGGATTAAACATTTGCACCCTAAAATTGGTCATGACATTAGGTTTCTCTGAGGCTTTTGTGGACACATCCAAGAAGATTATCATAAAGGCTTATGATGATGCAAAATTCTCTTCTAAAGGTGTCATTTCATTACCTATCAAAGTTGGACCTACCATATTGGATACAACATTCCAAGTGTTGGATTTGGATCTTCCCTACAATATCCTCCTTGGTTGACCATGGATTCATGCTATGAAGGTCATCCCCACCACATACCACCAGTGCTTGAAATTTCCCCATAATGGCACCAAAATCACAATAGCTAGTGATCCCTATTCCTTTTAGTATTGTAGCAACTTAAGAGGGACATCCAAACAACAAGTTCCCATCAATCGGGAAATCTCACTGTCCACCTCATCCCATTACGTTGATACTTCCACTTTGACCAAGGCATCCACTTCTACCATTCCATCTTCTTATTCCAAGATTTAGATCCAAGACAAGGATTGTGGAGAATACCACATGAAAACTTCTTATTGTATCGGTAACCTACTAGCATCTCCAAAATCCTATGGCAAGTCGTCTTCTATCAAAAAAGAGCCCAAAGTCATTATTTGAACATCTCCAACCACAACCTTCATAAAATGGGGAGAATTGAGTAAAGAAACTATTGACAAAGAGGATATTTCTACATGGATATACATAGAGGAAGAAGTCATTGAACCTAAACGGATCCCAACTAAGCAATATGGTAAAGGCTTTGAGATCATGAGATGTAAGGGTTATGATGGACATGGTGGACTTGGTTTACATAAGAATGGAATGACAAAGCCCTTAATGCCTCCCAAGCTTTCGAAGAATAGAGGGTTAGGGTACGAACCACCAAAAGTGATTGCTCCTAGTACTAAGGTGTTTTCAAGTGAGGACACTAGTGCTTCAAAGGAAATTGAGATATCTAAGGACTACCATGCCGAAACTGAATCCAATGAATGGGAGTGGGACTCTTGCACATCCAATGACTATGACCTAGCTAAGACTTTCTAGGAACTTGACTTAGCTTCTTCCCCAACCAAAGGAAAACCTTGGATCGATTCCTTTTGGGATCTCGATGACACCTCTATTTTCACCATATCCACATATTCATTGAACCTTAATGATATTGATGATGGCATTCCTTTAGTATACCCATAATTGGTAGATTGGGATCAACAAGGAACTCCCAACTTGGACATGTTTGAAAATGATGAAGTGATAGATAAGTTCATGGGACTTCGTGAAGGCATACCCAATGGGCATCATAAAGCAGGTTTTAATATAGATCTTGACAATGCAGTCTACTTTGGGGAGTTTTTCTAACCCTCTAGTCACAAAAGTGAAAATTATAAATCAAAAAAGGAAAGTTCTTTAGGTGAAAACTAAAAGGTGCCTCTAGACCTGGAAAAAGTAAAAAGAAAGGCCGTATCTAAGGGTGAAAATCTCTCTGAAGTGCCCAAGGATGGAGGGTTGGACGTACTCCCTACAAATCAAGATAAATCACCTTTTCTGATAGAGAAATCCATAGAGGTCAACACTAGTACTGATGAAAATCCTAGAATCATCCATTTTGCATCATCTCTCACAAAGACAAAGTAACCAGAATTTTGTACTTTCTTTTCAGAAAGGAAAATTAACTTCACTTGGTCTTATGCTAACATGTTTGAATTGGATCCTGACTTGGTGTTACATCATTTATCATTATTCCTATAGTGTGGTCTCACAACATGCCCCAAGACTGTAAGACTTGGGGACCCAAGTGAAAACTAACACTTATGCTAGGTGTTGGCTAGTTGAAAAGATCACTAAAAGTGAAGAGAAAAGATAAATCTTTAATAAAAGAGTACTTTGTAATGAAGTGTTTTGGGTATCGGATGTCGAGAATCATAAATGTTAGAAAGGAAAAAGGTAATGCAAGTGTTGAGTAGAGTGTTTCGGTCCAATGTTGAGGTCCAATAAGGTGGAAGTTCTGGTAAAACCAAAGTCTAGGGAAAATTTATGGGTAAAGTTGAATACGGGATTCCGGGTACCAAGTAATGATGTAAAGTGAAGTCTTAAAATCTTAAGGTTATCTGATGAGTCCAATAGTCTGGTAACCCAATATATAGAAGATAATCATGCAAGGATTTGTGATATACTAGAAAGCATGTTATTTATGAGAAATTTATATGATAACAATCGAATGATGGTTTTATTTACATGAGATGCTTATAAAAAAAAAATTAAGGGATTTAATGAGTGGAATTTGTGATTGCAGGAGATGCAGATTGTGATGCAGAGTTCAGGTATGGATGGTCAGGAAAATTAAAGTTGCAGAAAAATATAATGGTGTTACTAGGTTCAACAATATGCTTTAAAATGTCATGCTAGAATAGAGTTCGTTGCAAAGATACACCGGATACTAGGAAACCAAGACTCTAGAGTTTAAGCATGTAGTGAAGAAGTGTATTCATTCTAGGGATTGCTCATTCTTGGAATGTTCAAACCGAGAATGAACCTGAATGTAGGAATGAAAATTCTACCTAATCATTCTAAATGTATGGGAAGTTCCTACATTTTATTTGAGCAGATTTGTTTGGTTTCAAGAAGGAACCCTGATAATAAAAAGATGAAAAGCCTGAAGTGCTTCAACATGCAATTGAGGTTGACCTCCATTGACTTCGATTGAAATTCTCTTACCAGTCACTACATTTCACATGCCTTGATGTGATTCATCCCTTGGATTTCCTCTCATGTATTTTTCTTATTCTACTTATGCCTTACTTCTATAAAAGGCTAGAGGATACTTTTTTAAAAGTTAAGTTGAAAATTTGTCAATGTCGGAAGAGCCAAAACTTCTCTAAGTTTTATTCTTTTTTCCTATTTTTTGAATCATTCCAGTCTAAAAACTTGTATGCACATAGAAATTAATCAATATCAGATCCAATTTCATAGCTACCTATCTCATGAATCTTTATAGTTGGTTTTGTTAGTTCAGCCAAACAAGACTATGTGTTGTGCCATTTAAGGGTGCATACAGAACCTACTCAGTGTCCAAACTAAAACCCATCTCTTTAAAAGCTCACACCATTTTATATGTAGCTTTGAAGCAATCTAGTGAAGTATAAATCGGTTTGCTTTGATTTGATTAATTCTTTGGGGCATGCGTGGAGAATAACCAAGAGAAATTTTAATTTTTAGTATTTTTATGCTTTATTTTAGAATAGATGTTTAAATTCTTTAAAATGTTTCAAAAAATAGATGAATGAATGGAAATTTATTGAAAAAATTTCATTTTCTATGAAATTTTTGAATGCTTAAAGCTAAATCTACTTAAGTGATAGAAAAATTCTTGATATTCATGAAATATTATTTCAAATCTTTTGATTTATTGATATTATTTTATGATATGACTCAAAGTTCAGTGTTTGATACATGATTTTAAACAACTGTATTCCCTTTGATATTAACAACAATATCACATCATACCCTAAAGTGAACCTAGTATGTTCAAGACCTGACTACCGGAGATTTGGGATTGAACTGAGCCAACCTTTTCCTATTAAACAGATTCCCCTTTTAGGTTGTCTTTGGTTAAGTCTTTCAAGAAGGATAGGCTCTTTGTGGTTTGCCTATGAGGAATTTATCTACATTATTGATTCGAGTAACATCATCATCAATAGGAACTAGCGTTAGAAGGGAGGGCCCATATAAATTGAAATTTATATCAGTCTCGAGTCTAAAAGTAGCTTGTAAGGTAAAAGTCTAGTGCAAGCTGGTACTTCAATATGGAAGTTGAGAAACTTTGGAAAAAAATTAACTAGAGATTACATCCTTTGAGTTTACTCACCTTTGGTAGAGTCACTAAGTGTAGAATTCATGATACAACTGATCACGGTGAACTCGATTGTGATTTTTTTTTACTAGGGTAAGTTTGGCTATGTGCAAGGTGATTATGTTAACATAAGAAGTTCTAATTGCTAAAAGAAAGGGACTGTTAATGAGAGATATATTTAACCCTAGTGGAATTGGAAATATTAAAAAATTAGCCAATACATCAAAGCGGTTTGATAACTACAATTATTATAAAGAAAACCTTAACGTTTTGTATGAAAATAGGCGAGAATTCTGAGATTCAGAGACATCGCATTAGAAACAGGAAATAGTATTGATGAGTCATCATTCTCCTTATACATGGAAAATGCAAATGAAGAGAATGAGCGAGAAAATTGAGCGGGAGACGCGTGTTTTTTGCGCCAAGTTGAAAATTCACAAGTTAAAAAAGGAATTTTTCTTGATTTTATACAAGATACAAATTATCAAGCTTTTACTTTTTCCCTCTTTGATAACAATATAAATTGTGATATATCTTGGTCTAAAAAAGTTCAAAGTGAAGACAGGGCCAAAGACACAAAAAAATTTGGAGGAGAAGAAAGTCAAGAAATGGAAACAACTGTTCATGGAAATGAATAGAGTAAGGAAATACATCATTAACCAAAGCTAAAAGAAGGTAGAGTATTGTCACAACAAAAGAAGTGTGTGTGATCGACCTTTAATGAGTTCATTTTCATACATATAATCCAAGTCATTGGTAACTACACTTTTGAATTTACGATTATTAAACGCATAAAATTTAAAAAAATTCATTGTTACAGTAAGACTTTTGCAATTTCTTTGAATGAATTTAAAGATAAACTTGTTGTAACTCATATTAAGACAACAATGGAGATAGTCATTGAAATAAAAATAAGTTATTTTGTTAGGTTTAATCATTTGTTAGATTAGAAGTTTGATTAGTTAGGGTTTATTTTGTTTTTGTAGGGTTTGTTTTGTTTTGTTTTGTTTTTCTTTTTTGTCGCTTTTATTTCTTTCATTTTTTCTTTTCTTTTTTCCTTTTGGCCCCTGCATTAGCAAATCTTGCTTAACTTATCATACACATGAGAGTTAATTCAAACATTTGTAAAATTGTGTTGTGAAATGTAAAATGATAAAACCATGCACAGTAAATGCATGCTTTAAGATGTACAACAAAGCTATATATATGTGTATATCATGTATATACGTGGAAGTATCAAAATTATTGCTTCAAGAGATCAAAAAAAAAAAGAGTGAGCCAAAGTTGCAGATAGGAGTAGCCATTCAGTCGATGTGGGATGCCTCATCTATCAGGGCTAAATACCCTATGTAGGAAAGTTCCCGATGAAATTCAAAGTCACGAATATGGGGGTCAGTGAGGAAAGGCCAAAGTGGAACCACTTCCTCGTGTTCCAGGAATCAAGGAATATCATCCATGGAAGAGACTCTGATGGTCAGGTGTGCAACAGACAAAATAGTATCCAAATTCTCCAAAGATTCAAGCCTTACTATCAGATTAGTAGTTGAGCGAACATATTCAATAGGAAGCCCAATATCCAAAAGTGATGCTACAAAGCGAGAAGCCACATCGGAATAGAAATGATAGTAGCGGCTAGATTCTACATACTTTTCCCCAAGGACTAAACACAAATTTGGTACAATGAAACTAAAAGTCCGAATAAAGAAAACCTTTTCAAGCCTTTGCAATGTGATACTACCTAAGTAAACATTCTGGCGGTGAGAGCAAGCTAAGTAAATTGGAGTATCCATAAACTAGAAGCAAGCAAGAACAAGAAAAGCAAGAAATGCAAAATAACAAGAAAGCTAAGTAAAAGTGTGAAGAATTTGAGAAGTTGAGAATATATAGAAAGTCGTGAGGAAGTTGCAGTACATAGTTGCCTCGAGCGAAGTCTTGGAAACCGTAAGCAAGGTGGCAACTGAATGAATTTCTTTAGAGTGGAATGTTAAATCAAATTAATTTTTTTACACACAATTAGTGATAAGTTGCTTCAAATTTGATCAGTACGAAGATTGTGAATCAAGCAAGTTGAAAACTTTGAAATTAATAGTGGTCATTTCATAGTGTATATTAAGCCCTATTAATCATGAAGGTGCTTATGTGTGCGAAGTGGAAAGGAAAATGAAGCCGTAAGGAAACACACGTCATCACATGGGGAATTTGAAAGAAGTAATACATGTGTATAGAGGCGTACGAATTTAATGTAGACTAATGCAATCTTGTTTCAATGTCATCATGACATTTTTGATTCGTAATTGTGGTGCAGCGTCGTCAAATCGCAATCGCTAGCCAAGTATTTAGCAGTTACCATAAAATTTAATTGGAAGGGTGGTAACTAATGGTTCTAAATTTAGATTTAAATTTGGTGATTAGATTGTTCATTGCTAAATTTTAATTTATGCATATTTTCTAACACATAGCGAGTTGCAGTTAGCTAGGATTTGGAATAACGTGGTAAAGTTTAGCTAAAAATACACACCAACAGGGAATTATTAAATGAGTTTTTGGGAAGTAGTGAATTGATGAAGGGATTTACATTGAATAAAAAATCAAAAGGTAACCTTCGCTACCACTGTAATTCCCAACCTAATAGCGAGCTTCATTGCCTGCAAGTTGAAAAATGAGCTATCATTGCTATATTCTAAAAAAAAAAGTGATATCAACTCTTTAGGCTATCAAAATAACTCTACCACGGCTATGGACGCCTAACCGACAATAGAGCTATGTTTGGGGGAATTACAGAGATAACCTTCTCAGGGCTATGGACGCTTGACTAGAAACAAGGCTCTATCCTAGTTGGATTTGGAGATTACAAATTCTTGGATTGATATCAATGGAACTAATTCTTTTCACTAAATTACAGTAGGATTAATCCAAAGCACCCGCGGATGTTTAAAGGAATTTTGCTTTTATGTCAATATCTAGGTAAAGGTAAAAGTTGTGTTTTAAAATATGCATAAATTATGATTTATGATTGGCGATTTAATCCCAAGTTTTGGTTTAAATTTGGTTTTATTGGTTGCAAGTTGTTGTGTGGTCTCACCACATTCCCAAAGACTGTAAGACTTGGGGAACCCAAGTGAAAATTAACACTTATGGCAGATGCTGGCTAGTTGAAAGATCACCAGAAGTAGAGAGCAAAGAGAAATCTTTAATAAAAAGTACTTAAGTAATGAGTGTTCACAGTATTTAGGATACCAAGAGCTGGGAGATATTAGAAAGGAAAAAGGTAAATGCAAGTGATGTTGAGTAGAGTGTTCCATTAGGATGTTGAAGTGCGATAAAAGGTGGAAGTCACAGTAGAAACTGAACTCGAAATTTGTAAGTGAAGCTAAATGCACAGATATAAATTTTGAGGTAACGATGTAAAGTGAAGTTTTAAAATCTTAAGGTTATCTAATGAGTTTGATAGTCTGGTAACCCAGTATATAGAAGATAATCATGCAAGGATTTGTGATATGCTGGAAAGCGTGTTATTTATGAGAAATTTATATCATAACAATTGAATGATGGTTTTATTTACATGCGATGTTTATAAAAAAAATTAAGGTGTTTAATGAGTGGAATTTGTGATTGCAGGAGATGTAGATTGCGATGCAAAATTTGGGTATGGACAGTCAAGAAAATTGAAGTTGCAAATAGATCTGATGGTGTTACCAGGTTCAACAATGCACTATAAAAGCTCATGCTGGAATAGAGTTCAATGCGAAGATACATCGGATATCGGGAAACTGGGACTCTGGAGTTTAAGCATGCAGTGAAGAAGTGTATTCATTCTAGGGATTGCTCATTCCTTAAATGTTCAAACCAAGAATGAACCTAAATGTAGGAATGGAAATTCCACCTGATCATTATGAATGTATGGGAAGTTCTTGCACTTTATTTGAGTGGATTTTTTTGGTTCCAAGAAGGAACCCTGATAATAAAAAGATGAAAAGCTCGAAGTGCTTCAATGTGCAGTTGAGGTTGACCTCTATTGACTTTGATTGCAATTCTCTTACCAATCACTACATTTCATGTGCCTTGATGTGATTTGTCCCTTGGATTTCCTCTCATCTATTTTTCTTATTCTACCTGTGCCTTACTTCTATAAAAGGCTAGAGGATACTTTTTTTTAAGTTAATTTTAGAATTTGTGAATGTCGGAAGAGCCAAAACTTCTCTAAGTTATGTTCTTTTTTCCTGTTTTCTAAATCATTCTGGTCTAAGAACTTGTATGCACATAGAAATTAACCAATATTAGATCCAATTTGATAGCTACCTATCTCATGAATCTTTGTAGTTGGTTTTGTTAGTTCAGATGAACAAGACTATGTGTTGCATCGTTTAAGGGTGCATACAGAACCTACTCGGTGTCCAAACTAAAACCCCTCACTTTAAAAGCTTGCACCATTTTATATATAGGTATGAAGTAATCTGGTGAAGTATAAAGCAGTTTTCTTTGATTTGATTAATTCTTTGGGACATGCATGGAGAATAACCAGGAGAAATTTTAGTTTTTAGTATTTTTATGCTTTATTTTAGAATAGATGTTTAAATTCTTGAAAATGTTTCAAAAAATAGATGAATGAATGGAAATTTATTGAAATATCTCGTTTTCTATGAAATTGTTGAATGCTTAAAGCTAAATCTACTTAAGTGATAGCAAAATTCTTGATATTCATGAAATATTATTTCAAATATTTTGATTTCATGATATTATTTTATGATCTGATTGAAAGTTCAATGTCTGATACATGATTTTAAACAACTATATTCCCTTTGAGATTAACAACAATATCACATCATACCATGAAGTGAACCTAGTATGATGAAGACTTGACTACCGAAGACTTGGGATTGAACTAAGCCAACCTTTTCCTATTAAATGGATTCCCCTTTTAGGCTGTCTTTTGTTAAGTCTTTCAAGAAGGATATGCTCTTCGTGGTTTTCCTATGAGTAATTAATTTGCACTGTTGTTGCAAGTAACATCGTCATCAAAAATTCCCTGATGTCAAACCAGTCAAATAGAAGTTAAGTAAAATGCATCCTTAGATTGCACTACTGGTAAAAGCAAATTTAAAGAAGTTATTAAACGTTGGTTTCTTTCGGCCCATTGACTACACATAATGGATTTTCAATCTAGTGGTCATGACAAATCCAATAGGAAAAATTAGGATTTGCATTGATTTCAAAGATTTAAATAAGGTGTGCCCTAAGGATGACTTCCCATTGCCTAACATTGACATCGTAGTGGATTTGACAGTAGGGTATGAGATGTTATCGATCATGGATGGTTTCTTAGGCTATAATCAGATTAGGATCGCTCCTAAGAATCAACATAAGATAGCTTTTACTTGTCCATGGGGAATGTATTGTTGGAATGTTATACCATTTCAATTGAAAAATGTTGGAGTGACATATTAGTGAGCTATGACTACCATATTTCATTACCTCATGCACATACTCATGGAGGACTATGTAGATGACCTATTAGAAAATTTACTGTCAAGGTGTGACCATTTGCGAGTACTAGATAATATTTTCAAGAGGTTAGAATAATACAAAGTGCAATTGAACCCAAAGAAGTGTGTTTTTGGGGTAACCCCAAGAAAGCTCATAGGATATATTGTCTCCCGAAGAGGCATTGAATTTGATCCCGTGAAAGTGAAGGCTATCATAGACATTCCCCTACCGATGACCATAAGTCAATTACACACACTACAAGATAGATTACAATCCATTCAGAGGTTAATTTCTCAATTAGCAGATAAGTGTCAACCATTCCAACATCTACTACAAAAGGGAGTACCATTTATATAGACTAACCAATGTCAAGAGACATTTCAACAAATAAAGGACTATTTATTAACACCATTTGTTTGGATGCCTCCTATTGATGGTAAACACCTCATATTATACATATCAGCAACCACATCAACACTAGGGGCATTATTGAAACAGAATTATCATGACAGAAGAGATAGAGAAGTCTGCTACATCAGTCGCACACTTGTCGGATATGAGATCAATTATAGTCCCATTGAACATACATTCCTTGCTATGGTTTTTCCACTCAAAAGCTCAGACATTACATTTTGAACCACCAAACAAAGCTCATAGCAAGGATTGATCCCCTAAAGTATCTCCTTAGCAAAGAATCCTTAATGGGTCGATTAGCCAAATGGGTCATGATATTAAATGAGTATGACATTCAGTATGTCGAGCGAAAGGAAATTAAAGGACAAGTCATTGTCAACCAACTTGCAGATGCACCCATAGCAGCAAACCATCCATTGATATATGACTTCCTTGACAAGTTCATATTCACAATAGATAATTCAATCACATGAAAACTCTATTTTCATGGATCTCACACGAGACATGGTTCAAGAGGATGGATACTATTCATTACACCTCAAGGAGACACGATACCAAAGTCATTCAAAATAGCCTTTTCTTTCACCAATAATATATTAGAGTATGAGGCACTACTCACTAGACTTTGTATGGCCATTAAATAGAAAATCAAGAGCATTCACATCTATGGTGACTCACAGTTAGTTATTCAATAGGTCAATGACAATTACAACACAAAGGATGAGAAACTTACTCCCTACAAATTAATGGTTGACAACTTTAACCAGTACTTTGATGACATCATCTTTAGGCAAGTCCCAAGAATTCAAAATAAGGAAATTGATGCAATCGATACAATAGGATCTCTCTTGGACATCCCAAAAAATGTACTGCAATATAAGTTCTTGGTAGAATAGTTGTTGATCCCCGCCTTTGATATCCCTAAATCTGAGATGGTGTGCGAAATTGTTGGTCCCAATTCCCCTTGGTACAAATATTTCTATGATTACCTACATGACCAATTTATTCCTCCTAAATTTTCCACCAATTAGCACAAAACCTTTATCCATAAGACCTCTAGATACGTCATCATCGGTGACACCCTCTACTTTCGAAGCTTGGATAACACCCTCCTTAGAAGTCTTGATTCTAATGAAGCACAAATAACCTTACAAGAGGTACATGATGGTATATGTGGAGTTTACTCAAGTGGTCCTACTTTATCCAAGAAGATCATGCATGTTGGATACAACTGGCCCACTATGGAACGTGATGCATACCACTTTGTTAAGAAGTGTTGATAGTGTCAAATACATAGAGAACTTATACACACACTAGCCTAGGAACTTCAACCAATCACATCAACATGGCCTTTCTATCAATGGGGACTTGACCTCATAGGTAAGATTCATCTAAACTCATCCAATAGCCATAAATTTATTATCATAGCAACCAAATATTTCATGAAATGGATTGAGGCTATCCCTATGACATATATTACTAGAAAAAATATATATAAATTTATCCTCAATTATATCATATGTCAGTATGATGTCCATCAATCCATTATTACTGATAACATTCATCCCTTCAACAACCAGGATGTTTGCCAATTATGTGAGAAATTCCACATTCAACACCATTTCACCACTCCATATTACCCCCAAGGTAATGGCCAAGCCAAGGTGTTCAATAAAACCATCATTAAAATCTTGAAGAAGACCATCAATGATGTTGGTCATGACTGGCACCTTCAACTCAATCTTGCCTTATGGGCCTACCAAACTAGCATTTGCACTCCCACTGGAGCCACTTTATATTCCCTAGTCTTAGGTTCTGAAGCCATTCTTCCTATTGAGGTTGAGTTACCTTCCTTGAGGGTATCCATGCAAGGGATTATTAATGATGAAGAGTATTATGTCTCCAAGTTTCATGAGCTAGAATTGTTAGATGAGAAAAAAATGGAATGCATTAGTCCACCTACAAGATTAGCAGAATAATCTCCATCACAGTTATTGTTGAACACCTAGAATACTGAGAGGGGGGATGAATTAGTATTCTACTAAACAATTTACCTATTAACCATCCAAATATTAGAACACATCTAACTACAATTGTAAGTAAATATATGAAAGAGATCATAACACCACACAACACATAAACACCAGGCTAAATTTACGTGGAAAACCCAAAATAGGAAAAACCATGGTGAGGATTAGCTCACAATATATTATAACTAGTCATAATATATTGCAAGGGTACATTGCCAGCACACACTGTCCTTGAAAGGATCACAACCTAAAATGATTACAAAAATAGAGTGTGGCTCACTGCCAAAAATTGAATTGATGGAGTACACCTTTCATGTGCTAAGTTCAATTCCAGTTAAGTTTTGGAATAGAAAATCCTACACTAGTTTGTAGGTTCACAACATATACTACAAATTTTCCTTGATACAGAACTCATACATATAAGTTTGCACATTGTCACGCATCACTTGTTGCACATCACACATATATATAATTTCTTCAATATACAAATGTTTCATATATATATGCTATTACATCTATACACATCAATTAGGTCAGCCTAATTAGATGTATACATACACAATTCAAAAGTAGCTTGTTGGCTCAACAAAACTTCTTTCACGCTCAAACC